>BQKZ01000236.1:38858-50789 GCA_036244855.1 Temnopleurus reevesii | reverse complement strand
GGGGGGGGGGGGGCGATGGGTACATGTACCAACCAGTTTTCCCCTAAGAGCAATGGCACCCTGGGGAGCTGTGGGATAAAATATCACCATACAGAAGGAAAGCATAATGTGTTACAAAGTCAATCAAGTCCGAATTAGTTCGCAATGGGTGGTGTTTTGAATAATAAAAATGGAGAAAAAAATCTTTCTCATAAGTTGACCCAGCATCACAGCCTTATTGGTTAGCTCCCCGCTGTGCAACAATAATTGCTATTTCTGGTGCTTGTGCTAGATGACCGCAAACTTTAATTTAACCATGTTGACAACCACTGAGAATGCCCCACAATTACAGATCAATTTCAAGTTTTAGTTGTTTACATATTGTTCCATAAAAACAATTTTTGTGCCCCTTTCATGTGTGTTTATTTGAAAACAAAATCATACTTCATTTGCAATTGTTCAAAATGAATTTTGTTGTCTCATTTTGATGTGTCTTAAATGAATAAAAAGTACCAATTTTTCTTGTTGATTGCATTAAAATTTCCAAAATGCCATAAAGAAATCAGCTAGGCCTGATTCTATTGTATCAGTTGTCCAGATCATTCAGTCCTGTTTAAAATTTATATGAATTATTTCCAGTTATTTAAATATTAATTGCACTTTGAATGCTAACTTCCTCTCTCCCATAGAGAGTTGGTTCATGGTGTGTTCATAGGATTGGATGTAAGTGGTGATGAAAGAAGGGTAGGGGTGGGGATTGGGGGGGGGGGATGGTTGAGAGGAAGAGTAGAGAGGTACATCTGAGAAAAAATAGGGTCAAAAATAGAAATGTATCTTAACAAACAAGGTTAGGACCCTCTCAAGTTCTCAATATTGGATAGCATCAAGCTGGTAAGAGACGTCATATCCCTAAGACCCATGTGAAATCAGCCATTGACAATCCCCGGTACTCTAAATCTCTACCAATCCCATTTGTGGTGGAGGTAATGGTGGTGGAAGATGGTTAGACTGGTGAGAAAACGGGAAGGAGGGTGGACGGCCTGAGGATTTGGCCATAATGCGATAATGGGAGCTGGGGTTTTGTTGGAGGTCCTGCCTCCGAATCTACCCAGATTCTTGCTCTGTCCCCCGCGGCAACCAGACGACTACAGGCCCTGATTGATGCAACCCGCCTCTTGTCATCGGCTTCCCAAAAGCTTTTGGAGAGGAGGAAAGATGATCATAACTAAAGCTAAAACCACCAAGTTTGCAATTTTTTTTCATTGTAGACAGTGTCTCTGTATTTTTGCCTGTCATTTTTCCATCCGGTTTCAACTTTTCTCTGTGTTTGTATACGTGGATCATCTTTGTGTGATGATCTTCCGAACCACCGCTCAGATTTAAGGTGGATGTGGGCTGTTACCCCGTGCTGTCTTTAGAGATCAATGGTGTCGCTCTATTAAATCTTCCCTAAATATAGCGAGGGAAATTTCACGGTGAAGAAAATATCAAGAATTTGTTCCCAGGTTGTGTCATCTTCAATTTGATCAGAGGCGGGTGGGAGGATTTTGAAATCTGTAAAGACCAACTTGGGATTTGGAAGATCGGTGGAAAAGAGGATTGTTGATGTAAGAAATGGTATTAGGAATGATCTGTCAGGGAGTTTGTATTATTTTAAGGAGTATGAGGGGTAATAGGATGATGGACTGGTGGTGGTGTTGGTGGTGATGGGGCGGTGGTTTGGGAGTAGAGAGGAAGATGGATGGCGGGATGAAAACAAGATTCAAGTTTGAATAACTTAGAAAAATAGTTTTAATAACCTGGGAAAATGATGATTCCAAACAGATGTGACAATGAGCCCTACTCTGTGGAGTAATGACAAAGAATAATTTCGTAGTCCTTATGCAGTGACAGAAGTGAAAAAAATGTGACCCACCAGTGCAGAACCTGCTGTAACTCCCAATGTAGAAACCAAAATGCATAAAAGGCATTATAGTAATGTTTGAAATCAGTTCGCGCAAAAGACGCCACATGAGATATTTATCCTTTTGTTTTCCTTGTTATGTGCAATGTTTGATGCCCAGTTTTATGGACCCACAGATGCTACAAAAGCTTAGCAAAGGTACTGTCCCTCAATGGGTTAAGGAACATGGATATCTCAGCAACATTCTCCCATGCTCATCCACTCCCCTGCATACCATCCCATCACCATCGCCCATTCCTATCTCTCATCCGCGCAATAACACATAATCAAATCAACAATCATGCACCCAGATTTCACTTTCGCACTTCTACTCAAAGCCACCATTCTTTGCCTCGCTATAATGAAATTATTATTATGATTGATCCGCTTTTTGTATGATTGAAATGCAGCGCTATTGAGAGGGTGGCCTTGAAATTGCTGTGTTCACATTCAGCCAATTTCTTATAAACTTAAGTTTTGTAGTACTACCAACAATTGAAAATTAATTACAATTTAATTATAATGACAAGGTTCATATACATGTAGGTGCTCCATTCCAGTTATCATTTTTTATTCAGATTCAATTTTATGAATTTGAAAGCCTGTTTTATTACGTTATATCTACAGTACTTCCTTGCAAGATGGAATTCTTCAAGTGGTTTAGAATCCCTTTTCTTTTAATTGCTAAATTAGAGTGTTTGTATGAGTAAATTTTTAGATATTATTACACAATATGTTGGATTACAAACATAATGGCTGAGCAATAGTAATATAATTGATTTACATAATTAAAATAGTGAATAGATGTTAATTACAGTGTAGAAAAAAAATTGTTTAACATTTATCGTCAATAAAAACCATATATCATAAAATGTGTGAATAGTCCATCTGGTATTTCAGGTAGCTATATTCATCTATAGACAAGGCATATCTCTTTATCCGCTCTAAATGAATTATTTCTCATCGTTGATCCACAGCTAAACGTTTCTCACCCTCTTACGTTGGTATGTCCCCCGGTTTCGATCGATGGATTCATACTAAAGGCACAGAGAGTCCTAAGTGTTTTCCTTGCATTCCAGAAATAAAGAATCCAAACTTCAGAGACACCATAGCGATTACTGGAATTTTCGGGGACAGACCTGTGACACGAGATAGGCTGACATAGCATCTCAGAAGATTTTGAATTGAGAAGTTATGAAATAAAAGATGAGAATTAGTTCATTATACTCTTTATAATTTACTTTCTTCTAACCTAAATTGCATGTCATGATTACTAATTGATGTATGACATCAAATTTTTATGCCTTTGCTCATTAATTTTGTTCTTGAATGTTTCAATATTTGAATAAAAGAATAACATAACAATTCTCAATTAAAACCGTGGAGGAAGAAAACAGCCCATTTTAGTAATTTTATATAAATTGTTGTCATAGACGATGATACTTTCACAAATTATTATACCCATGCACAGCAAGTTTATTCCTTGGCCCATCTACTCAGGGAATCAGGTACATGTAGTCCCTTCACAAAGTATACGGGAATAAAAAAATTCACAATAGTCAATGGGTTAAATATAACCCTCTTTCATGACCCATGAACTATGCCTGGCCCAATTCGTTTAGTGCTGCTTTAATTTTTAAACCAGGAAATAGCATCACAAAGATGAATTCATTTCAATAATTCATTTCATCGAATGAAACATAATTACGTGCTATCAAAATACCCAATCTAAACAGCCGTTGGTGTAACTGGCCTGGGGCATTGCACCCCGTACTGCATCTAGGGCTAATTTAATTTCAGTTATTGCACTATTTTCGTCTTTATTTTCATGTTGTTTTGATTGGGGAACCCCTGGGAAAGCTCAGATTATCCTCTAACATAGTTTCTAATTGCTTCAAGAATTTTGTGAACATTTTCCCCCATGAGAGAATATTATAAGCATTTTCCCGGTTATTATGAAGGAATTAATGTTATTACTCATGAATGTCTATATTTCATGGGAAAAGTATTCTATAAGTTATAGAGGTTGTTAATGCTCGTATTAGTAGCTTTTTAAATTCAACAGTCTTTCTTCCTTTACATAATCAATTTCCAATGCAATCTAAGAAATTGCTTTAATATCGTTTCAAAGCTCTCATTTTTCCTTTTCTTCATTCAGTTCAATCATGCCCTAATCTTTCTGATAGAAAATGAATATTTTTAAGAAATATGATTAAATATATTGTATCTTATCTAAACATAATTTATTCCGTTCCATTTCATTATTGACCTTGGCGCAAGTGTCTCGCTAAACATCGCCGTTTTATCCGGCTCATGTTTAGATAGATATGAAGAAGCAAACTCCGTCTTGATGAAAATTGGCACTCTCCTTGTGTCAGCTTTCTCGTCTAATCACTCTTCGCAAAGTGTTCTACAAATTCACCTCCAGGGGTTTACCCAGTTCGGTTTCCTCCATCTATCCGTCTCTTGCCTCCTCCATTCTCTTCTCGTCTCCCCGTCTTTTTTGGTCTCCCCATCTCTTCTTGTCTCTCCTTGATTCTGCTTGTTTTGGCTTTCCTCACCTCATCTCTCCCTGTACCTATACTTTTCTATCATACTATATTTTCTGTTCTTTCTTTCTTTTTTTAACTGTGTTCGAACCTCACTTCTTGCATCCATCCTGTCTTCTCCCTGTCTCTCCTCTCCTCTTTCCTCTTTTTCCTTCTCCTCTCATATATCTTTCTATTCTCCATTCTTTGTACATTTTGCTCAGTGTCTCTTCCCTCACTCGTTCTTTTTCTATTCTAACAACATCTCTTTCTCTTTGTGTCTATCTGTCTCTGTCCCCCTCTC
The DNA here is from genome assembly GCA_036244855.1 of Temnopleurus reevesii. Lineage (NCBI taxonomy): Eukaryota > Metazoa > Echinodermata > Echinoidea > Temnopleuroida > Temnopleuridae > Temnopleurus > Temnopleurus reevesii. The sequence goes on along the minus strand of BQKZ01000236.1, from coordinate 46,036 downwards.
TCTTCTTCTGTCTGTATGTCTTACTCTCTATCCTTGTCTCTTTTCTGTATCTCTCTTTCTCCCTTTCACCTTCCCCTGTTCTTGTATCTGTACAGTCAGATTTTGCTCATTTCTTAAATCTTTCTTCTGCATACTTTGTTCACAAATCATTTCTCCCCCAACATTCATCCCATATTACCACCTCTTGACCAACATGTATTTCATTCTTATATCCTGTCATTACATTTCCATTCTTATATTCTCTCGTTTCTATTCCCATCTTCTTCTCCACCCTTCTTTCCCTTTCCTTTCTCTCTTCTCCTCCATCTCCCTTCCCCGTCCATTAATATTTGCAAAAAAATTGCATCCCGTGCGCTTGGGATGGGCAGCATGTTACACTTTCATTGAGCCAAGCTTTGACAAACAACGCTTCGGGGGTGTGATACAAGCAAGATCGCTCCTAGCTCATTGCCAGATGGTTACCGCTCGAACAAATATCAAAAATTTTCTCACGTTTGAGAAACGGTCTCGAAATCATCCATATTTCTATTTCTGAAGTTCAAACATTGATGCTAATAGCAAAGAAATATGAAAAATTAAATATTATAATGGTGAGTATGTTTATTCATCTGCCCTGTGCAACTTCTGTGTGTTCTAAATCCTTGATTCAAAGAAATTCTCACTTGTACAATTAATGAAAGTATTTAGTCTATTTATTTTTGACATAGTAAATATGTTGGACATACAATGACATACTTCAAACACGACATTTTTCTTGGTTAGTTTTTAAGGCAAAATTTCTCTTAAACGTGAAAATGAAGAATGAAATGAGAGTGAAAACGTGATGCCTTTGTATCCAAGTGTAAAATTGAGATTTTTTTTAGAAGAGTTTGGTTTGTTCCGTCCTTTGAATGTTTGGCGAAAAAAGCCTCTTTTCAAGTTTCTTCATGTGGTGTCGCTTAATCATTAACTTCTCTGCAGAATAGAAGCGGGAATTCACTGAAATCAACAGAAGAATTAGACTTTTTATTCCGATATTGGTGAAAAGAAGGGTGTAGGAGTAGGTCTATTAAAACCACTTATATGTTCAACTTTTGATGATCTTTTAAGCCATGTAAATGGGATTTTTTATTCAGCGAGAAGAGAGACTGAGCTTCCGCCCAATATGAGGTCAGACTACTTGCCTGATATGAAAATTAATTGCATTCAATAATAACTGCAGTGTTTATTTTTCACACAGTTGCAGAGGCTTTCGGAGGCCTGAAAGCCTGGCATACTTTCCCCATGACACAGACAGGCATGAATAAAGTATTGAAGAGGGGAAATAAAAATGAGGGCAAAGAGTTTGGCGTCTTGGGACTGATTACGAGTTCAGAAACGTTTATTATGCTAGGACATTAACACTCTGGCTGGTTGATTGCTATAAGGACTTCAAGTAGGATCCCATATAATTTACTCAGCTTTCCTTTCAAAAGGATCATTTCAACGATTTGAAATTAGAATCTTGTTGTCGTAAAATAACTGACTTATTTTAGTTTCAGATGAGTCAGGATACCCTTAATTTCCCTCTTTCTCTCCTTCATGCTTTTTATTTCAATTACCCTGCTAAATCGAATATATATATTTCTTTATCACTATTAAGTGATTGCTGGAATCGACAAAACTACAGTAACACAACTTTAAGATGTTTTTTCATCAAATCTATATGTTGATTGAAGTTGAACTCACATGCAATCACATTTGCATGATGAACAATGATTTTGGTGTATGGATAGATGGAATAGTGTAACAATGTGATTATGTACAGCACTGATTATTAAAAAGAAAAATTAAAGCAGACTTTCAACCACTTCATATGTGAGGGATATAATTTTGAGCAATGCATATTTGTTTTGAATGCAAAAATCCTCCCAAGATGTCTTCCATATCCGCAAAATTGAAGACACAACCTTCCAGGAGTGACCTAGAATAGCAGTGATTTAAGATGGATGGGGTAGGGAGACCAGAGGGGTGAGGGATTTACACCCTTCCCTTAGCTCCAGACTGGACCATACCGGTCTCATCCATCCCAAAGTTTGCTCTGGATATGATAAATAATTTTGTTTATATCAGTGCATTTTCAGGAACTTCAAACCGTTTCCATAACTGTCCATACTGACGCTGTTTTGAATTGTGGATTGCTTTGTGTATTTCTCAATACAAAGACATGGAACAAACAAAATTATGAATAATTTTGAACAGCAAACCCATGGGCCCATACTAAGACATTATTATCTAGATGTGGGCTATTCAAAAGTGAAACCAATCGTTTGAATGACAATGACTCGAACCTGGGTTAGACTAAACCTCGCTATCAGAAGTTGGGCCTACATGCTCAAGAACTATGGATCATAAGCCTTAAAAATAGGATAGAAGAAGCAATTAAGTAGATCTCTACTCATAATATTGATTAATTATCTATTGATATCCTATTCTGTGGTTATATTACTGGTACTCTAGGCTCGTTTTTAAAATACCAGCGACAAACATGATTTTCTTGGAAAGTTTCAACAACTTTTGCAATAAAAATCTTTTTCAAAGATACAGATTGATTTGTAGAAAGAATTGTTATGGAGTCTGTGCCGACTTCATTAGTATACCTTTCTTTTCAAGATACGCAGCTGATGAAAGTCAATCCTGTGGTTTTTATTCTTAGCCCTGTATCATCACCGCCAAAGCTTAGTCCCAGCCATTCACTTTTGTGTGTTCACCATTCTCCCTTGATCCTAAGCCTGACTGAGTTTTTATTGGGGTGGGTATCTTTTCAAGATTTAAGAAGATTATGAAGCTGAGGTTTTCATTGTGCGGTCCCCCCTGTGCAATCAGAACCCTCAATTATGGGGGAGGGATACAAAGGAAGGGGCAAGACACCAAATATTGGTAGTCTTCAGGGCAGAGAACCATAGGCTCCGTTTGTGTACATGACGTACTAGTAGCCAACAAGCCTTTAAACTTTTTAAATGCATTTTCATTGGCATTCAATGATACAAGTACCCACTAAAATTGTTAAAACTAATAAATCTATTTAAATTGTAATTTCATTTGTTGAATATCTTTTGATGTGCTTCAGCAGATGTTTTAATGTGTTTGGGTGTGACTTTCATTTCCTGCACGCAATAGCTTACAATAATGATGCATGAAGTGCTGTAAAGATACTTAACATTATTGAAACCTATTGTTAATGTTATTCATTCAAAGATCTATGTTATATGAGCCTTCACTTATGTTTATAGTTAGTGAAAATAGTAAATTAAGGAAATTGAAAAAGCAATCATTAATAAAAGATGTGTAGTTCAATTGAAAAGATAATGAGCCTGGGTGTTACATCTGAGCTATAAGTCAAAGAACTTTTCAATGATATCATGTTTGACACCAGTGACGCAAGTACATGATTTATTAAATTTATGTTGTTCATTTACTGATTCTCATGTCAGCTTTAGTTTTCATATTTTGTAGAATCATCTTGTTTGTTTGAGTGCAAACATTTCACATCAAATTATATCTAAATGCACTTTCTGTAGAATACTGTCCAACCCTATTAAGGCATCTCAATAGAGTACACAAAACCATAAGTTTTTAGTTCCAAACATGAGACTCATCCTCAGACGATATTCTCATCTATGGGCCCTGCACTCTCAGTTGGACCTAGACCTGTTTAGGACCCCTCGCAGGCCCAGCTAGGAACCTGCGGCAGGTCGTTGGTTAGGTTAATTGCTATTTACAAATTATCAATACCCGCTTTTCAAAAGAGGACAGGAGTTTTGACTTCTATAGGGACTTGTATGTTTGCCCACAGAGAGAAGGGGAACAAAGGTACTTTGAGAGGCAGTACCGCAAAAAGAACGAAAAGAGGGGAAAAATTCCTAAGTCAACTGCAAGGAAGCCAGAGTCAACATGGTTACCTGTTTTCGCTTTTTCCGTTCATTTTTGTGATTTCACTCCTCTCCCTCCTCTGCCTGAAGGTACAGAGCTCTTCAAAATGTTAAGTGGTACTACAAACTTGTGAGTTGATTTACACAAGCTACTACTACACTGGAGTGAAGGAGCTAAACCCTCTGATTTTATTCTCTTATGTATTACCCCCACTTTTTTATTTTAAGAATCAGTTGTCAAATTTAGACTTCAGCATCATCATATTATTTCTTTAATCTCTTATTATTTCAAGTAGTTCTATGATTTTCCTTATTTCAAGATTTGAGATAGTATGCTATTATCCTCAATCATTTCTGCCATTTATGTTTTCAATTGCTCTTTGGAGTAAATTCTGGAATTTTTTTTCAGGTTTACAAATATTTTTTGGTCATTGTATNCATTCTTAGCCCTGTATCATCACCGCCAAAGCTTAGTCCCAGCCATTCACTTTTGTGTGTTCACCATTCTCCCTTGATCCTAAGCCTGACTGAGTTTTTATTGGGGTGGGTATCTTTTCAAGATTTAAGAAGATTATGAAGCTGAGGTTTTCATTGTGCGGTCCCCCCTGTGCAATCAGAACCCTCAATTATGGGGGAGGGATACAAAGGAAGGGGCAAGACACCAAATATTGGTAGTCTTCAGGGCAGAGAACCATAGGCTCCGTTTGTGTACATGACGTACTAGTAGCCAACAAGCCTTTAAACTTTTTAAATGCATTTTCATTGGCATTCAATGATACAAGTACCCACTAAAATTGTTAAAACTAATAAATCTATTTAAATTGTAATTTCATTTGTTGAATATCTTTTGATGTGCTTCAGCAGATGTTTTAATGTGTTTGGGTGTGACTTTCATTTCCTGCACGCAATAGCTTACAATAATGATGCATGAAGTGCTGTAAAGATACTTAACATTATTGAAACCTATTGTTAATGTTATTCATTCAAAGATCTATGTTATATGAGCCTTCACTTATGTTTATAGTTAGTGAAAATAGTAAATTAAGGAAATTGAAAAAGCAATCATTAATAAAAGATGTGTAGTTCAATTGAAAAGATAATGAGCCTGGGTGTTACATCTGAGCTATAAGTCAAAGAACTTTTCAATGATATCATGTTTGACACCAGTGACGCAAGTACATGATTTATTAAATTTATGTTGTTCATTTACTGATTCTCATGTCAGCTTTAGTTTTCATATTTTGTAGAATCATCTTGTTTGTTTGAGTGCAAACATTTCACATCAAATTATATCTAAATGCACTTTCTGTAGAATACTGTCCAACCCTATTAAGGCATCTCAATAGAGTACACAAAACCATAAGTTTTTAGTTCCAAACATGAGACTCATCCTCAGACTCTATTCTCATCTATGGGCCCTGCACTCTCAGTTGGACCTAGACCTGTTTAGGACCCCTCGCAGGCCCAGCTAGGAACCTGCGGCAGGTCGTTGGTTAGGTTAATTGCTATTTACAAATTATCAATACCCGCTTTTCAAAAGAGGACAGGAGTTTTGACTTCTATAGGGACTTGTATGTTTGCCCACAGAGAGAAGGGGAACAAAGGTACTTTGAGAGGCAGTACCGCAAAAAGAACGAAAAGAGGGGAAAAATTCCTAAGTCAACTGCAAGGAAGCCAGAGTCAACATGGTTACCTGTTTTCGCTTTTTCCGTTCATTTTTGTGATTTCACTCCTCTCCCTCCTCTGCCTGAAGGTACAGAGCTCTTCAAAATGTTAAGTGGTACTACAAACTTGTGAGTTGATTTACACAAGCTACTACTACACTGGAGTGAAGGAGCTAAACCCTCTGATTTTATTCTCTTATGTATTACCCCCACTTTTTTATTTTAAGAATCAGTTGTCAAATTTAGACTTCAGCATCATCATATTATTTTTTAATCTCTTATCATGATTTCAAGTAGATCTATGATTTTCCTTATTTCAAGATTTGAGATAGTATGCTATTATCCTCAATCATTTCTGCCATTTATGTTTTCAATTGCTCTTTGGAGTAAATTCTGGAATTTTTTTTCAGGTTTACAAATATTTTTTGGTCATTGTATCCCGATAAAATTTTATCATTCTCAATTTGTTACTTTTTGATATGTCTCTTGACTATAGTTCATATTAATGGTTTTTGTACTGAATTCGTAATGGCATCATCATCAGCATCATTCGGTTGCATTGAGAATAAAATTATTACTCCCCCAATGGTGAAGCATGGAAAAGTGAAGAGAGAGAGGTGGAAAGGGAAAAATGGAGATGATGGAAGAGAGGAGAGGAAGAGAGAGAGAGACAAAGAGGATGGCAGAAATGGAAAGGATGCAGATAGACAGATACAGAGAGTGGTGGGAAAAAGAGGAGAGTGAGAGAGGAAGAGAGAGGAGAGGAGAGGAGAGGAGAGGAGAGAGATAGACAAAGAGGATGGCAGAAATGGAAAGGATGCAGATAGATAGATACAGAGAGTGGTGGGAAAAAAGAGGAGAGTGAGAGAGGAAGAGAGAGGAGAGGAGAGGAGAGAGGAGAGAGGAGATGAGAGGAGAGGGGGAGATCGAGAGTGGAGATGGAGAGGGGAAAAGATTTATGAAGAGATAGGTGGAAAGGGCAAAGAGGAGATGCAGGAAGAGAGGAAAGGAGGTAAAGAGACATGGAAGATGGCAGAAGGGAAAAAAATAGAGGATAGAGCTGACGCTTAATGTTTAGAGAAAGAGGGGGAGAGGGAGAGAGAGAGCAAGAGAAAGAGAGAGAGAGACGAAAAGTGAGAGAGACAGAGAGAAAAATGGAGAGGGGAAAAGATTTATGGGATATAAACCACATGCATATACCAATTGACAGGTTGATAGGCGCTAAGCACAAATCCAAATATGATTTGTGTCTTTACCTCATAAGCATGCCTTATTCAAGTGCAAGGGGTAATATTTAGAATCTTGCTTCACCCATGGATCCATGCTTCAACTCAACCTCTTCAACGGAGCTACTTGACCAAGCTATTGTTTGGTTTGTTGAAAAGCTTTCCACAATTTAGGTAACCTCTATTTAGCTTTATCCGCAAGTTGCTGCTCCTCAATAGACATTATACGGCTGAATAAATGTCAAAAATAATCTTGTGAACCTGGTAGATTGAAATGACCTTTTGCACTTTGTGTACACTATCGAACAAAATCTGTTAACTTTTTTCTTCAATTTACATCTAAAATCATATATTTAGTGTAGCTGTACATATTTTTCATATTTGTTTTTTATTTGGGG
>BQKZ01000236.1:16052-38766 GCA_036244855.1 Temnopleurus reevesii | reverse complement strand
TAGAGTAAGATCAAATTTAGGTCAGGAATTATTGATTATCTGTCAAACGCAAAAGAAATTGTATGTCAGGAAGGAAATGAGAGAAAATTGTGTAACACTGGTAATGATGAAAAACATATTTGTAGCAAAAATTTAAGATTATACCCAAGATAGACTCATTATGATATACATGTAGAATGATGTATTGCTCTATTACATTCAGTCAAATTGTATTTCCCTAAAGCCCCTTTTTTGCTCCACATCCATGTGTAGAAAATCAGAAAAATGGGTTTGATTTATGATAATGACAGAACTTACCAAATGTTGAATTTTGATTGAGCTAAATCAGATTGGCATTTGTCATAGATACGATTCATAAACAAATAGAAAGAATTTTGAAGAATTATGAACATGAGGTGCAATCATGAACTTAGGAAAACGAGTACATAAGCATGGACCTCAATAAGAAAAGAAATATTGGAGAATGGCTATTATTTTCGTTCTTTCTTGTTTAGAGATACTTTGCAAGATGAAGAAAAATAAATACAACATGTATGACTTCTTCTCATGTACAAATGAAAAAAATGATGATAATCTGATTGATAACTTTATATATGATCTGATCTTTTTATGACCTGGTTATGAGCTAAAAGTTCATCATATATTTAGTTTTTTTATCTTGACTTAAGCCCTGCAAGCATTTCATTTTCTAGTCTTGTTAGTGAATGACTGCCTGATGTCATTACTCTTTGGCTGTTGTTCTACCCGCAGACAGGGATGCTTTTGCTGATTCCTGAAGATCAACCCTTGATGGGTTCTGCCCTATTAGCTTTGAATCTTATGCAACGAGCCAGCCGGAAATCGATGCCTTTGTTTTTACTTCCATCCCGGGCTTTGACGAGCAAGACGAGGATTCGGGAGGCAAATTGGCGTGAATTCCTCGGCGCTTGCAGACCCGGATTGAACCCCCAAGCCTAGAGGCAGTCTCTTTCCAGCCTTGCTGACTCTGCATCTCGTTCTACTCAGAACCCTCAAACTATGACTCATAAATATATCACTGACATAATTCCTCATCTCTTATCCTTCAAATTCAAACAGCTTTTTCTCAACAATTTTGGCAATTCATCTCTTATTCCGTATATCGTCTCATCATATTGATCACATTCAATGTGTAGAATCATGCTTGCGGCGTAGTTGGAGCCGCTAGTAAGTCAGGATAGACTCTGAAAAGAGATGGGTCATACCTAGAATTAATGTCATATTCTGCACACATCAGTCATTTATGAGTGTTTATCTTTATAATCACACTGTTTTCTTTTTTAATGATCCATCTCTTCATCCTTCTCCCAAAGGAAACCACATCATTATGTCCAGTTCTCTTCGAAAAATCCCCAGCATTATCCAACCCATGCCTGCTTTTACTCCTCCGCCATGCTTTCTCTCCCCTCATATCTAATTCATTAATGGCATCCCCCGAAAAGAAGAAATCATATTCGACCAGAAGACACCAAATTGGAGCATTTATCACAAGATCCCCCAGATAGCAACCTGCGTTTGTCAAAACTTCACACCTCAAATCAATGAAATTCAATGTCGACCAAAAGACTGGTCTTCATGAATAATTTCTACCAAGTTAAGGTGAAGATTCCCCGGAGTTTCTGCGATACATGTCGGCCATTACATCCCAAGGAGGATCAAAGCATTGTTGGTATTAATGGGCTGTCCAGTGACTGTAGATGGTAAAATAGCTTCATCTAATATTAACATCACATTTTTTATCTTCTGGTGATGACTCAGCCATTGAGGGAGTGACAAAACTCCATGAATGAAATTGGATGCCAGCGAAATGTTGGTGAGAATCCTAAATTTATGTTTATTTTTTTAACGGAATGTTACAGTTTAAAGGCATGAATGTTGCCAATCAACTGATGTATGTTCATAGCTTTATTACATGTAGAATATAATAGAGAGACCAATTTGGATCTCTAACTTTATTATTAACATAATCCCTCAAGTGACAGACAATATTTACTGGTCAGAATAAACAAAACAGTGATGTAAATTTTTATGTCAATTTAACTTGCCCACCTAGATGAGATGCATATGCTTTAGTTTAACAATTTATATTTGGAATGCCAATTTACGAAAAGAAAAGCTTATGCTCTCCCTTTACCCATGTTCTTCCATCACATTTAATGCATCTATGTAAAAATTGCATATATAGTACTTTAGTCATTCTATATTGCACTTGATTCCTCTGGAGAAAATATTCCTTTGTAATTTGTTATTGTTTGGAAGAAAATTCCAAAATCATGAAATTGAATTTAGGGCATAATGCTTTCAGTTTAACCTTGAAAAGTCAGCACGCTGATTTGATAAAATTGGTAAATATGCTTACATTGTGAAATATGAATTGTAATAACAAAATAGAGCAATAACAGAAAAAAACATTATTGGAGGAAAATGAGATGAAATAGCAGCATGAATCATTCGTTGGCCTGTTAGATCTAATCAGCGTCCTATTTGAAAACTGTTGGTGGTTGTTAGGGCAGTTTAATATGTTGGAATTCTTTGTATCGCTATGGTAAACATTGTGGACAAACCTTTGTGTTTATCTGTTGTTTGCATCGCCTAGGCTAAAAATGAAATATATGGAGTTAATAGAAGAAAACTGAAATACGAGAAATGACATAAATCGCTGGAGGTGTCTGTTACCAGTATAGTTATTCTTCCCCTTTCAATAATTTTTATTTTGTGTTATTAGGCATTATCATATTCTATTAGTGCATATTGCAGATATGGATTGCCCCAAAGTAAACAAACGCAGTTGATAATTTTTTGTTATAAATATCCTTAATAATAAATTTCTGTTATTATTTTTTTTAATCACATTGATTCATATATGTACAGATGCATTTTCCCTCGAAAGATTTCTATTTTTTCTGTCTTCTAAGATTGATTTTCAATTTCCCCTGTTCAATTGTCTAATCATAGTGATCTTATAAATCTCTTAAACTACTTAGTTACACTGTAAGTACTTAATACCTCTTAATTCTAAAAGGTTCCTCTTGACTAGTATAAACACAGCAAAACATAAAGAAGCAATGGCACCAAGTTCATTATGTTCTCAAATAATCTGAACAAGGGCTGATTATCCATGATTTTTAATACTTTATATTAATGTATGTGTTCACTCTGGGACCAGGTTTATCCAGAGATTAAGAAAAGCTTATCTTCATAATATTTACATCTTTTTTTCTGAAGTTTATTGATTAAATATGGCTAAGTGGCTTTGGAGGCTTACTGCAGTACACAATCTAGGGATTCAAAATGCATTTCATCTTTCAAAGTTGAATTGAGAACAAGAAGAAACATTTTTTGGGGGGGATGAGGGTCAAATAAGGATAAGGCATAAAAATAATTTTTTTAATTTGCTATCATCCTGCAGAATATTTGCCATTTCTTCATGTTTTTTTCCTAGAAAATTTCTACTCATAACAAATTTTCTGTCATATGCACTTACGTAACATTTTCAGGAGGCATTCCTTATGCACACAGCAAAGTACCAATAACACCTTTCATGCTATTTGACATGCATTTCATCAGCCATCAGTCTGTCTCCTTAGTTTTCCTGTTGTCTGTCTGATGATGTCGACTTGACCCAAATCACTGATGAGTACGTTAAACAAGAAAAGAGGGCAAGAATCTCACTTGTATATCAAATGAGTTACACTCAATCATTTTCCTCCATTGCCTTTGTACATGTAGACTCCTTCCGCAGCCCCCTCTTTTGACCTGTTGAAGTTATTCGGCTTCTAAATGCATTCACCCAACCCTAAAAATATGAGAAAGAAATGGTTCCCAAATATGATCGGCACCATACATACTTCACCCAAGCGTAAACTTTACCCCTTCTATACTAAACACTGGAGGACATTTCCTTGGTCTCACTTACATTTCTGTAACTTCTTAGGAAGGGGACGTAAACGGAAACGTCTTTGTGAATCCTTACTTTGCAGAGCTTAGCAGTTGTACTTTTCTGCGATCATAGCATCCGTCAAACATAGGCCCCTTTTGCTTCGTTCAAGCCCCAACACCCCATCTTTACCCCAACCGCACCCCATCTTTACCCCAACACCCCATCCTTACCCCAACCGCACCCCATCCTTACCCCAACCGCACCCCATCTTCAATCAAAATATCTGACATAGCACTCATCCCCCTCTTTCACACCTCATCTTTTTCTTACGCTCCATCCCTAATCCATATGTCCCAAGCAAAGGAATGTATTTACCTGTCGGCACAAAATGGCAAATGTAAAGGCCACTAGTCATGAGGCTGAGCTTCCGATTGCACCCCATCTGCACCCCTATACCCTACCTTAGCATCTCTTCATTACCCCTCACCATCTCCTTACACCCTTCCTTACCCTAACCCACTCCTCGCACCCCTTCGTTACCCCTCACCCTCTCCATACACCCCTTCCTCACCCCTCACCATCTCCTTACACCCCTTCTTTACCCCTCACCATCTCCTTACATCCCTTCTTTACCCATCACCCTCTCCTTACACCCCTTCATAACCCCTCTCCCTCTCCTTACATCTGTGCTTTACCCCTCGCCCACTCCTTACACCCCTTCTTTACCCCCCTCTCCCACTCCTTACACTCCTTCTTTACCCCTCACCCTCTTCTTACACCCCTCTTTTACCCCATCACCCCTCCCCCGATCCTTAGCTCTTAAGCAAGGGAATGTCTTGAGCTGTCCCCACAAGACGCTGGATCTAATATAGGCAGGTGTGCCCCAGCGCAACTCTGGCGTATTAACAGTAATCCGTCCCCTAGCCTCTCTGCTTCATTTCCATGTATCAATCCCTCCCCCATTACCTTAATTGCTAGTCAGTCAATCCTGCAGCGCAGTAGCATTCACACTTAGACAACGAGCAGCTCATTCATGGATGGTTTTTAAGTTATACTGCTGGTATGGGCTGATAGATATACATGTACATAGCCAAAATGTGCATATAGATATTGTTTAACATAGTTATATTGGTGTTTAATACAGTGTTAAATTTGCCAAACGAACGTGATTTTAAGTAAACTATCCACCACATTCTATTCAGAAGTTCAAATTCATTATCGGAAAAATATGCAGGTTTGTTATCTGCAATGTTTAATGTAGTACCTCAAATATTCATCGGTCATTGAAAGATCTAAGGTAAAGTTAAGAAGAAGATAAATGAGTAAGTTATCACTTCTATAACTATTGTTATATTCTCCATCCTATTTTGTTTTGTACTCATTTTCACCATCCCGACCACTATCGCATCCTTTTCCTATTCTCCTTCTACCATTCTCTACTACTCCACACCTTTAGACACCCCCCCCCATGCACCCCCTGTCTTGTACACAAATTCATCGACATGTACAGTATAAAGAGAATTGTGTGAATGATTCCAATATCATCTTCTTATCTTGCTCCTCGTTATTTGCTATCGTTTGTTACATCACTCAACCAAACCCCTTGTAGATATCACTACCAGAGTTTGATACACCACCGATCCCTCCCCATCACCAACGATTCTCTCACATCAACCTCTGATATTTTTTCATATTTCATGCCTTACAGGCTTTAATTGCCAAGCATTTCAATATTTTCAAGCGGAGCAGCACGGCAGCGAAGCCATAATTACTTTCATCCACTTTATAAAAGCGATGCCATCCTTTTAAAATATTGTTAGCTTTATTGAAACTGAATGTTTAATCACAATCGGAAGGTGCTTTCACTTTTCTCACACATCGTTTGTGATATTTGTTTTATGAGCTTTGCCTTTCTGAAAGCCATTCTCAAAGCCATTCTCAAAAATGAGCCATTAAAGATTAATGTATGCATGCTCAGAGAACTCATCGAGTTGCATCAAGTTTAATGAATGAAACATTAAAAATGGCTATTAAAGTTTTCTGTGAATGAGTCAGTAAGAATTTTCTCCATACTTATCATAGAAAGTGAATTTCATTTGGTTTAAGTATGTACATACACTACTAGATATCTGAAATCCTGCTTGATATTGTCTGAATGAAAGCTTGAAGGCATTAATTGGATAAAATTGATCAGAAAATGCTCAATGTGTTAAGGTTTGGGCAAACATGTAGATTATCTACAGCAGATGTAGAAGTACTGTCATTTCTTAGACAATGATTTTATGATAAGAAAATGTATGGGTCTAATTGTAATCTGAGTATGGCAGATTTATGATTGTCTTCTACATAAATGAATAAGCATTGAAAGAAAGTAAAATGAGAAAATACTGGATTTGGGAGGAGAGTCATCTTGGGTAGATGTATAACTAGTGTAATTCCCGAAATATAAAAAAATGTAGCCTCCATGATAATGCCAATGCCCCTAACCTTGAAAGTAAAATGAGAAAATACTGGATTTGGGAGGAGAGTCATCTTGGGTAGATGTATAACTAGTGTAATTCCCGAAATATAAAAAAATGTAGCCTCCATGATAATGCCAATGCCCCTAACCTTGATGCACCCTAGGCAAGAACCACCATCTTATTATGATGTTGATAGATATATTATCAATGTCAATATCAATAGCAACAAATACACAAATACAGGTTTGGTATCGCTTTATTGTTTTGGGCAACTTCCTTAAGAATAAGAGTAGTGGAAATATTTCATAATCTTGTACCTCCACCACAGAGAAAAAAATGTTGTGTTTGTCGGAATGGGCAAGACTCCTGACAAAAGGTCAGGATGAAGTTCATAAACACAATGAAAAGGCGGCTTCTATAGGAGAGATGTTTGAAGGGAGATGCTCTAAGGTTGAACATTTTGATGATTACCCCAGTGTACATGTAGTCCTAGAGACCAGGTAATGTGTCTTTTCTTGGAAAACTCCCTGATGCCAGCCACTATTTACTGCATCTTTTTATCTCTGATGACGGGAGATGGAAGAGGAGGTCTCAAGGTGATATGTAATTCTTGACAAACATGTATTGTCAAGTTTAGGAGAAGGTGGATGGTGGAAGTATGGAGGAGGGGAGAAAGAGGGGAGGTAAAGAAGGAGAAGTGGGTGGAAGAAAGAGAAAAGATGGGTGAATGGGGGTGGGTTGAGGCGATGGATAGAGAAATGGATGAAGAAGTGGCGATAGAATTGATTGAATTGAACATTTATTTCCTTCCAAAAACCATAATAAGCATAAGCAAATATAAGTTTGGGAGCGTCGTGGTGTAGTGGTTCGGACTCTCGCCTCTTAACTAGAGGGTCGGTGGTTCGAATCTCTCCCAGGGCGTTAATTTCCTTCAGCAAGAAATTTACCCACATTGTGCTGCACTCAACCCAGGTGAGATGAATGGGTACCTGGCAGGAATCTTTATTCCTTAAAATGCCATGTGCGCTGGTAGCTGCCGGGCTAAAGCCAGGGTAATAAATGCAAAGCGCCTTGAGCACTCAGCAATGAGAGTGGATATGTGCGCTATATAAATTGCATATATTATTATATTATTTTAAGATATCAATGTAAAGCAATAAAAAAAGGGCACACAAAAAGGGTACACATTGAGGAGAGACAGATTAACAGAGCAAATAGATATATGGTGGTAAGGAAAAGGAGTGAGAGATTGAGCATGAAAAGAAGGACTAAAGGAAGGAGAGGGGCGATAGAAGAGACATAGGGGTGGTGAGCATAGCAACTCTTAGAAAGCCTTATCAGTCCATTCACTCAATGACATTTAAAATGGGAAAGAGGGAGCATGAAGAGGAGATAGCGGATAAAATGAAGGAAAGAGTGAATGAAGAATTGATCATTTCGACAATGTTTGATTTGTGGGTTGGGGAATCCCTCGGGATGCGTTTCTCTTCATCTCACACACAGGTATCACTCTCACCACCTAAGTTACATCTCATCACAGCTCCTCACAAAATGGAATTGGTTAAAGTTGGGTAAATCAGTGCAAGGCAGTTGTATCTTCCACTTAAAGATACACGAGGTATCGCATACTTCCCAGTATTTTGAGTATTTAATGATTATTCCTTTTCTCTGTGGTGTAGTCATTATTGTATTCTTATAAAGTGTAATGTCAATTTCATAAATGAACACCTTATCGAAATTTGGTATTTAACTCAATTCAGGTCATTTTTTTAGTTTTTCTTTTTCCTTAATATTTTGCTATGCTTTTGATTATATTTGTTAAAAATGTGAATATTGCATTTTATATTTCTTCCAAATGCTGAATGAATAAATAGATTTTTAACAAATTGACTGCAGTTACTGGGTAGTCCATTCACTAAGTCTATGGGAATTACGGAATTCAGTAGTCAACGGGTTAACAAAGTATCTGAGGTTGAATTACCAAAGGGGGCATATCTACTTTTCTGGAAATGATGAGGATGTCAGTTGGGCATTTTACTGTTAATGATATTTCTAAGGAATAACAAGTGCATAAATGTATTGTTCCATCAGGTGAAGTTTTCATAAATGAATTTGAGAATTATTGCAAATTGGCAATATGACGCATTGCCTAAAATTGTACCTCCAGAATAGTTTTGATATTCCTGCAGGTTTGACATAGAAAATACAACAATTCATTCCACCGAGATGTTGAACATCATTTTGTTGACTGACCAACAAGTGAAAATTTTCACTTGATTGACAGTTCAGATGACGAATTGAGAAAATATTTGATGCAGTGTGTTTTTATTGAGGGGGGGGGAGGGTTGACAAGATGAGAGTATACACATTTTTTTCCTGAAATATGAAATACTGGTTTCAGGAAACCCTTCTTGCAAGCACTTGACAAAGATCATGTTATATCATGTCCACTGTGTAAAATGATATTGACATTTGCCCACATTTGAGTAGGAAAAGCGTCTGACTGCACGCACAATTTACATTAACCGAAAGACCATCACAAGCGCACATCCTCCAATGGATGCGGTTTGGCGGAGTGTTGGGCTTGAGAAGTGGTATGAGCATCTCATTGATCTGAGGAGAGTTGGGGGAGGTTTGGTTACCTGAGCGTGACATTTATGTGAGAAAGGTGTTGGCTTTTCTGTTTGTTCTAATATCAAAATTTGGAGGATCAATTCTGCCTCTCTATCAATCTCTCTCTTGCTCTCCTTCTCTCTTCTTAATATTCCATCCATCTCCATCCATTCAGGTCTGTTTCTCACTTCTAAGGAACTCTCATATTTTAACCAATACATGTACAGTACCTGTCTCGGAGTTGGAGGAGAATTTTTTACTACCAGTATGTAGTGGAATTAAGTCAAGGGGTTGAACATGTGAGAACTTAATTAAAGATCAGTAAAAGTGTATATAAAATCATATCTTTATGCTATCCTCAAGTTACCTATAAAGGCATATTTCTTAATTACAGTTTTCCATCCCATCTGAAAAATCATTTTACCGAAAGCATCTTTCCAAATTACAAAAAGGAATGCAAGCTTGTAACTGCATATAAATACTGCTGTAGTGATGTCAACTTAGGTTCATTTTCAATATCTCAGTCATTCCCAGCAAGAAATTGTCAATGCGATGCAATGTTAATAGCAGTAAACGATTGTCCATTCAAGATCGGAAAAGGCACATTAAATTGAATATTGTAATCATCTTAAATAGCCTCTTCATGCCCTCTTCCAGTAATACTCTTACCCCTGGATAATGCATGGATGGAATGGAAGAAAAGGGGAAGAGTGGGAGAGAGTAGGGTCTTTTGGAAGTAATAATGGTGATCTGCTCGCCTCATTACACATCTCAAACCTGCGCCAATATTTGCCCAAGCATCCCCCTCGCAAATTAATATTGAGACCGACATCGTCGATGGTCGTACCGTCCGTCCGCGGGTAGGCAACACCGCCGCTGTGTGTATGAACAAACTTGAATACCAGGCAAGATATGTCCGTTATGTTCTCGTCGTAGGCGATATGCATGACCCAAGATATAGCGGAAAAAGTAGATGGAAAGAATTTTGAACACCCAAGTCTGCACGTGAAGAACACCTTTAAAATGTTCAAGCAATATGCAATTTTGTATTGGCAGATTCAATAGTCACTATGTGGCATTCTGTTGACCCCTCACTCTTCTATGAAACAAGTAGTGCAGCTGTTTTGCTTACTAACTTACTGATTTTTAATGCCTCATAATCAGTTTGAAAAACTGGTACAGGAACCCTTAAGGACAGATTTGTTTATTCAGGCTAATGCACTTAAAACTGTTAATCGTACAAGATACATAAGATCAATATTCAAGGACCCTTATGTTGAATATCATATTTGCATTATTGAGTGATGCGTAGCTTTAATGGTGGTTAATTGATCAAACACCCTAAATTCATTCCACCCTTTACGATCTCTCCAGCGAACCTGAAGACCAAAGCAATTTGCCTTTGATGAAGGTTTGTGACTTGAAGAAAGGCCATCTGGAAGCTGTGTCAATACCCCCATCATCTCATCCCAGTGGCCCAATTTTACCAGCTTTTGTGTAGTTATTTTAACTCTTCATCCACGTTTGATGGCTTGATACAAGTACTGTAAAAGCAAATATTTTAGCGTACAGATATTTTTGCGATTTTGGACCAGTTTAACATATTTACGTGATGTTATTTTCACGTTTTTGACAACGTTTGTACACAAATGAATGTGTATCATATCGAGTAGAAATTTTTGCGAGGCCAAAACCGCCAAAATAAAACTTGCACAAAAATTTCAGCTTATACAGTAGTTTGCTGGACCAATGGTTGTGGATGGAGTTTGTAGGGTCCTAAAATGATCCAATGGGGGTCCAGGACAAAGCTTGTTTCATTTGTGTTAATCTATCATGAGTTTGCGGACATAAATCCTTGGTCAATTGTTATGATGATTGCAAAGTTAGAGACTCGGTAGACCTAAACATATGATGGTAGAAATTGAAGCAGCTTTGTTTGAACATTCTAATCTGGAGAACGATTTGATCTTGTGTTGGGGTATTCTGGCCACCATATTTTACAGGTTAATGCTAGTCATAATTGTGAGAGCAAAAATTGTTATGATAAATTATAGACCATAACATTTTATTTTTAGATAATAAACAGAAAACTCTAAAAATGTTTAATCATTACTTATTGTAATTGTATTTGATTTATAAACCAATAAGCATGCAAATAAGAGAAAATGAAGGGTACACAAGTCTAGGATTACACATTAATAATGACCGCTCAGGTGACCAAAATTGAAGCGGACGGTCAATCGTCTGATGAAGTGCATATCCATCACTCTAGAAACATCACTTGAAACACATCTTGTTAATTTCCTCCCCCAATGAGTCCATGTTTGCCTTTATGTGAAGGGTGTGTATAATTGCATCCAGTGAAAAACGGTATCTTGTACAAATACAGAAGTTCCCTTTCTCTGTGATCTGTCAATTTCATGATATATTGCATTGCAATCAAAGTGTTGTCTTGTAGTCAGTTAACATTGGGGAGGACAAAGGATAGACACTTACTAGTTGTTAGGCAAGATTATGGATTTCTGATTTATGGAGGCCTAGATTATATGTGTATGAAGGGCACTAATATTGAGGTACTTGAGTTGGTAAGCTAATTCTATTGTTCATATTTCTGATTGTTAATTGTTAATCACATGGAACATTTTAGCAATTACTACTTTAAACTTCTGGCAATATGTTTATTCGCTCGGGATCAAATGTTTGAAGTTTAAGAATGTGAATTTTTTTTCACAGTGCAAGGATTGGAAATTTTCATTCAGAGAAGTGTGTAAGAAAAGAACTTTGATGTGTTTCCATGATGAATGACTTTATGAATTTATGAATTATGTTTGTGTGAGAGCTTGTTTACTTGATGCACTTTCATGTCATTAAATCTCATAATTAAATGAAGCATGCCAAAATCAATTCATATTTAAATTTTTCAAATATTGATAAAAACAAATTTATATCTTGACCTCACTCGAAGCACTTAAGCCTGTAATTATCTGCAAATGGATATGACTCTGTCTTTATATTGATGAACTATACTTACAGCAAATAGTGATTTATTGTTTATTAATCCCTTGCTTTTACTTCCATCAAAAGGGTATTTTTAAGATTCCAAAACATAAACACAACTTTATATTAAAACAAATCATGTGGTCAGCTCTGTTGACCCTTGCTTGTCAAATTTTATTCCCAGCTTTCTGAGAAAATAAACCAATATCGCCATCAAATTTGAAATGAAAGATGAGATGGGTTCAGTAGATAAAAAGATATCTTTAGATGAATCGTAGGTGAAGGATGATTTACATGTAGAACAAGTGTAGGTATGAAATACAGGCATCAAATTATGGTCGTTAAAACAATGAAAGAGAGTTTATGAGGCTGTAAAAAGCAAGGCGGGAGAAGTTCATGGCTTTCTTAATGGCTAAGTGGTGGTCTGATGTGCAGGAATTTGCGTAGGTAGGATGTGGGAATATTTGTTGATTCATATTTTATATTTCATTTTTTGAAAGAATAATAGAGAAGCCTGCTTGGTAGGAGCAAGGAGGTAGTCCCGTGCTTTTAAAATCTTGTTTGATAATGTAAAAAATGTGAATACTTTTTGTGTTATTGTTACAGAACTTGGACCTTCGTAATGATATGGTCAGAAGGTCATCATTTTTTTTTATAAATATAGGCTTGTCAAAAAGACAGGAAAACTAATAATTAGAGATGTCTAAATTCTAGTTGTCAATTATAACAGATCTATTTTCTCTAATATTGCCTTTCTCTTTAAATAGAATTATCTGTGATTAAAGAAATTATAATTATATTGACTTTCTTATAATGAAAGATATCCGCATTAATTTTTCTACAATATAATTTAAGAGTTGAATACATAAACGGCTCTGTGTATGTCACTCAGCAGTCCATTGGGTCACAATTTTTTTCATTTTTCATCCAAAGCAAACTGAGAAATCTGAAATCACAAGATTGGCTTTCCGGCCAGTTATTTCTACAAGTGATTGGAGATGACAAGTGAAGAGGTTGAGATTAGGGCATTGCATGATTGATGTGTTCTCACTGGCAAAAATATATCTTTCACACTATACAAAGTCAATAGACAAATTCATGAGGCGTATGTATGTTTTGTGGTGCGTAGCCACTAGTATCGAACACAGTGTTAGTTGAATCATGCAGTTGTTTCTATTAAGTTTTTTTATGAATGTTTTTTGACAGTGTGAACATCCTGTGATCCATTCTCATAGATTGGCATTGATTCGTGTGAACTGGAGGGAAGATAAGCAAGCAAACAGAAATATAATTATATTGGGGATATGAGTATACTGGACACTCATAATTGAATGGTCAAAATGATAATTTTGATAAATTATTCAGAGATATAAAAGGAAATAGAGAGTTAAAGTAATCATCTATAATAAAATCATTTGGTGTATGATTAGAGAAAGAGGAAACAGTCTCTTATTTTAGATCAGTTAGATTCATATTCATAGATTTGCCTGAAATTCGGGGGTACAAGATTAAAAAAATGAAGATATTGAATTTGGAATAATTCTATTTGGAGGAAACACAGCAGTATAGGATCTGTTAGGAGATTCAGATTCAGTGGATATGAGTATGAAGATAAAAAAATCATAAATCATAAATGATTGGCCGCTCAAAATGTTGATATTTTTAAAGAATTTCTTGTGTAGATATTAACATGGTCCAAAATGCCTCTTAGCTGAGATGCTTTGCATGGTTGAACGGTTAGTGCTCTACATTGTAGTCTAATGGAAATATTTTGTTCATAAATTTGCGATTTATTTTTTCAAAATGAAGATTTTGCCCCAACCGTGTTGACAAATCTTCCAATAGATTGCTAGAACTGTAGGTCGTTTGGGGGAAGTATTCAATTTTGTGATGAAGTTTTGTCTTGATTCTTATTGAAGTTTGAACTCTTGCAGTATGTTTAACTATACCACAAAGCAGTGACTTGCTGGTCCAATGAAGTCTATTCCAGATACGCGACCTTGTATGCTAATTTCCATCCCAGCCGAAATTCATCTCTAATGATAGCGATCCCACATGCCTTATGAATGAGGGTGTTCTCACTATGTCGAATTACTGCCATCCTGAATCAATGTTCAAACATCACTGTCACTATTGCGGTAATTTGCAGTGCGGACGCAATTTTATGGTCGTATGGATCACGATCCAAATCACACTTCGGAATGTGATTATTCGAAAATATCACGTCCGCTGACCGTAGTGCGAATGGTCAGGTAATTTGAACATCAATGTAATTAATCCCACGATGCACTGCGGATTACAGGAATATCTGATGTGCAGGCACATGTACACATGTACACCGATTGCTTTACTTCTTAGTTTTCGAAGAAGTATTTCACTATCTAATTCTGCATTTTATGTTATAAATTTTGTTACATTCTAATCCTTTTTAGTTCGTTTGGACATGCACAGTTCATACGTTCATGTCAGTCCTTCAATGCTCCTAATCTGGATTGCAATTTGAATCACCTTTCTAGTGCGAACACTGCCTGAATAACATTGATGGTCGGATCACGATCCAAATCCCTTTGATTTCATAGTATGAATGCCCCTTATGACTCCTAGCCCCTTCAATGTTCTTTGCTAACTCTCCTCCAACCGGCGATGATTCACTTCACAGAATGAATATTCCAAAACTTTTCTTTCTTTTGGTGGCAGCGATGACATATTCTGAATCGCTGTAACGATCTGGTAAGAAGATTTGGGTCGTGAGGAGGGAGGACAGAGTCCCGCTTTGTCCCAAGTGATGATTAATATTTCAATTGCAGGAATTGCGGAACATTCAATTACCATTCAGTGTAATTCTCTGTGAAGTGCTATGGTTAAAACAGATGAAACGATTTGATGATGGAGAACTTCCAAAAAGCAAACTTTTTAGACCAACAAAGAGGGAAGAATGAATGGCACTTGAAAATAATACAAAATGCATAATAGAAATAATTTTCAATCTGTGTAGCATTGTACTGCAGAATCTGTTCTCTCACTTTGTGTCCAGTTATATTTGTTTAGCAGGCATCATATTTCCTCTATACTCATTTTGATTAAAACTCATATCTGATTAAAATTCTCTTAATCTATACACTATCTTATGTAAGGTCATTTTGAAATTCATTTCAAGATTTTTTTTTCAACAAGTAAAAGAAAAATCACCCCTATGAACAAACTCACTCATGTAAAACTTCACGTGGAATTAGACCAAAACTCAAGCAAAAATCAGCAAAAATGGGCAGATATTTGAAGGCACCTGGATGTTTTCTTTTACATTTGTACAAATGAGTAGATGAGTAAGGAAAAGTGCAGGGTAAATAAAAGCTGTGTCATGAACATTTGGCAACACCCTAATATTTTCTTTTGGTATTTTCTTTTTGCTGCACCTAGAGCAATCACAATGCAACAAAACATGGATGAGTTCAGAATCTTGTTCAAACGTGATATATATCAGGTTTGGAGAAACACAAATGGAGTCAAAACAACAGCTTGCAGTTTTAACCGTGAACATTTTGCAAAGGAACTTGTCCCAAAAAATGAGGAAATTTTCTCTTGGGACACATGTTTTTACAGAATACCTGTGTAACTTGAACGTTTAGTGTCGTTCTTTCTCCCATTCGGTCACTTTCGCTCTTACCCTCTCTTCAGATTGCTTGTTTGGTCAGCTTTGTTAGCACAAGTTTGTTGAACATTCTCCTGAAAAGCAATTTCAAGGTAAGGAAAATGCTTTCTTTTGATTAATTTGCAAGATGATAGAAGAAAAATCATCTTTTTATGGAGATGACTAATCTAAATGGATTGGAATAGTGATGGTATTGTTAAATGACCTCAAGTGTATCTTTCTGGCAGTGCGAAGGACAAGCCTAAAGTGCAAAGTGTATACTCAGGCTAACGTTAATGCCTGTTCCATCTCAGAAAATGTGTTTTTCTTTTTAACCCATTTGCTCTTCTGCAAATGTTTTTGCACTTCAGAGAAAACACTTTGAATAAATTATATTTTGTTGGGAGTAGTATTGATAGAAAGTTGCCCCCATTTAAATCTGCATGCTGAGCAGGTTGGATCTTTACGATAGTGGAAATGTATGGTTATGTTTATTTGTAATGAAGAGAAGTTAAGAGGATGGTCATGATATTTCTAAGAAGCTTGCATAACCCTGTGCTCTTTAAAAGTGAATAGTGAATGTTCATAGTTCTGAATTTACGAAATTATAGCCAATTGTTTTTGCTTCTTTAAATGTGCATTTGAATTGATGAATAACAACAAGTAGCTGAATTCAAAATCTAAATTCAATTTGCATGTTTTCCTGGTTAAAAGAACATCAAGTTTTAGATACACCCTGCTGCGTTTTGGCAAAGCTTGGAAGGAGTTTAGGAAATAAGGTGCAAACAGATCAGCAGTCACTCAAGTCACTTCTCAAACTCTAATCTCATAATCTTTATTTTCATAGCCATTCTAAAGCCAAATTTATACCAGAATCAAGCCTTTTTTATATCCAGTCCCAATACACTTCCAAATAGAATAGTTTTGTTTCGTCAGAGCCCTAGACATTGCCCATTGTGCTTGGTTTCCGAACTGGATATAATTGTATCCAGTTTCATTTCTAACTGTTGTGAAAGCAGGCGCGTGACTTTCTACACTTTAAAAATCGGGGTGACACCCAGCTAAAAACTTTAAAAGTAAATAGGGACTTTGGAGGAGTTTGAGAAGATGCATACACTTGGATGAGTAAAATGAAAGCCAATTTGTTCTGTTTCCTACCTCAGAAATGGATCTGTGATTTTCAATGGAAAATACTGATTGAAAGTAGGAAACATCAACAATGGTGGAAGGGAGAACAGCACTTTTTGAATTAGAATTAAAGTCTAAAGATTGATAGTCATCTACCATGCAAAGTTGTATAACTCCTCCCATTTTAGAGTGCAGTAAAATTGCAACATTATTTTCCCGTTACCACAACCTTATTTTCTTTGGTCACTTCATTTATTAATTGAAAACTCCCTGTTATGCAATATTTTCACCAAATATTACAACTATAATTTAATTATGTATTTATTTCTAATATATGTTTCAAAAAGGATAGACCAACTTATCTATTTTGTTTGTCAACTTGATTCTGTAAAGGAAAATTGTATTGTTGACAAAAGATGCTTGTCTCTCGTTTAGCAATTTGTTGTGCAGCCAGTGTTTACCAATTCTGACAAAAAGTATAAAATGATCAACATAACTAGCTATCACCATGTCCAAGGAATTTGAAATTAACAGTTTTGGGAAAATCCTGGTAAATTCTTATTCATCTTTCAACATAACAAAACGTTAAACATGCTCAACATATAGTCAAACTTTTCGGAAGCATTCATTCTCATTATTTGCATTTAGGAGCATTTGTGTATGGTGAAGTGGCTGTATTGTTCACATGTTTTCACAACCTAGCCCATAGTCCCACATATTTGCGCTTTTGTACTTGAGGGGGTACAACTGCAAATTATACAGTACTTTTACCCAAGGACCCACACTTCACTAACAGCAGATAAATGGTACAACTATACCTTGGGCCGCGACAAGAAGATTTGTCAAAAACCACCCCTCTATTTTTTGTTTCTTTTCTTCTTTGCCGATTTCCAGGGTCCACAAAAGATGTTGACATGTTTTTGAGGGTTGGTTGTGGAGAAAAGGAAAGAAAACAACAGTTGAATGGCAGGGGTATTGGTTAGGGCTGGCTCTCCCGCTGGTCTGGGGGATGTCAACACAAGCGTGACCCCCGCTATCACACCGTTTCTCTTCTTTTTACCCCCTTTTCTGCCCTTTTGTTCCGTTTTTCTCCTTCTAATAGAGCCGCTGCTGTTTTTCACACCCTTTGCCTGTTAGTGTGAAGTTGAAAGCCAAGGCGAGGGAGGGCTGTTCTCCAAAATCATCATTGTCATTTCATAGGGCCAAATTGGAGTGAAATTGTGATTTTAATAGTGGTGGCATGAGTCTTTATGAGGGCAAAGTCGATAACAAAATATGGGTGAAGATATACAAGATAACCACATGTTAAAGTGGTTGTGGAAAATTTGATTAATTTACAAATCACAATTTTAGTAAACTTGTTTCGTTTATAGCACTGTTGATGTTATAGCTGAGTGTGCTAAAGAAAGTGGCAATCTAAATGAGAATAATTATCAAATGGAATTACTGAGTTGAAACAGCAAACGCTTTCTGACGGTTCATGGGATAATGTTTTGAAAATATCTTGCAAATTTTTTTTAGTCTGAAGCACTGATCTACATGTTTTGATATGCATCACTATTTTCATGACCCTTACTCATTTCAAATATGAATCACATTCCTCCATATCTTTCTCATCATATTTTTCCTGCCTAATATTACTTAATGAAGCAAGGAGAATGCTAAATCCTCCTTTATAATCCTACCAAAATATCGACCTGCTTCCTGCCCCTCTCTTCCACCCCTCTCTTTTCTCTAACCATTCTCCCGCTGTGCAGTGCTGTGAAAGGCTGTAATCACGTTAGGACTACTCAGTGTAAACCTCTCATATAACCTTTTAGCGCTGAAATGGTCTTAAAAACAAACCATAGGTATGATCCATATTATACGGACTTGACTGAGCTATAATAGGTTAGTCTTTATTTCCAGACATGGTCTTATTGGTTTAATCGACAATGTTAGCCATGGGCGTATCTGACACATCCCTGGTTTTCCCGACATCTTGATAAACTGCATGGTAGAATAGACTTGTTAAGATAAGAATATCATTTTTATGATAAAATTTAATAGATAAACATTTTATGTTCACATTTGATGAAGCTAGACGGGACTTTTCTATATATAGTCGAGCATTTCATGCTAAGAACTGAGATTGAATGGCACTGGACTTTGTTATATTCCTATGTAATATTCATGCAGTTAGTTGCACTTAACCAATCTTGTTTGGTACACAAAGAGGTGAGCTATTGTTCTAAAGCAAAAGCTCGCCTCTCCAAATCATTTTGTGACAAAGCTTCTCTGATGCTACTTATGCAGTCCCAAGTATTGAAAATCTATGTTGTACGTAGTTCCTTTTCTGGGTAAAATTTGAAGTTATGAAGTTTTCTGGGGTCCTCTATAAGGACCCAATGGAAGAACAGTGAAATGGGCTATCCACCTTGTATATTTCAATTGTATTTTGTTGTATCTTGTTGTATTTTGTTGTATCTTGTTGTATTTTGTTGAATTAATGGAAATAAGAACAAACAAACAAAGCATGAAGACTGCTTTTGAGAACCACACTTGATAGATCCCATTCTCTGGGACGTCCCACCCAAAACGGGTCACCATGAACTAGACTCAGGCGGCCAATATCTTCCTACCATGGTGTTTAGGGATAATCAAATTTTCTGTTTTCTCAAATCTAATTCGTATTAATCCAAGCGCTGAGAATGTTTATGAGAATTCCATGACTCATATAGGTTTTTGGATGGCAGGGGAGTTTATTTCTTTTAGATATTGAACACAAATTTTAATATAAGTATTAACTATTTCATATTTTTTGTCCATGAAATGTAAGGAAAATTAAGCATTCCATTGGTCCGCAATTTATGTATTCATTTTCAAGTGAATGAATATGTTTTATGTTTGTCTATTATTTTAATAGAATCAACATTTAAATGTTTACAATATTGCCCAAGTTCATAAGTGAAACTTCAGATTCATCAAGTTAAACTTAGCGACCATGTCATGAATTTATATTCTACAACAAAGTTAGCAACGTTTTATTGTGTAAAATGCAGATAACTGTTGTAAATGTACATTATTTATGAGCAATGTCCTTTCTTACTTTTGGCAGGTGATTTAAAGTCTGTTAACCTGTCCCAGGCTCGTTAACGCAAGCTTTGATAACACATTAATCAGTCGTCTTGTGCCAAACTAAATTAAATGAAATGTCAGACAGACATATGCAGATCACATCGAGGTATACAGGTAATTATGTATCTTTGGATGAACTTAAGATATCGCTGAAGGTAGATAATGAAAAAGCATCTGTTATTCAAAGAAAACGAGGTGAAATAGGAAAAAGTATGCTCGTTTGAAAAGTTGGTTTTGATATTAACAGGAAAGTTGAAATATTAGACTGTCTAAGATATGCTGGGGAATACAGATCCTTTAAAGAATGTTAAGTAATCATTAATTACACAAAAGAGTAATATTATTCTGATGAGGAGGAAAAAAATTATAATTGTAAAACTTGTGTATTTATCTTTATTGAATATAATAATAATAATGATTATGAAGGGCTTTTATATAGCGTTTATCTACTCTTTATGAAGAATTCTCTAAGCGCTCTACAATTGCACCATTATTACCCTGGCTTTAGCCCGGCAGCCACTTCATTAGCGCACTTGGCATTTCAAGGATTAAATATTCCTACCAGGTACCCATTCATCTCACCTGGGTTGAGTGCAGCATAATGTGGATGAATTTCTTGCTGAAGGAAATTGAAGCCATGGGTAGGATTCGAACCTACGACCCTCGCGTTGAAAGGCGCGAGTCAGAACCACTACACCACGACGCCTCCACAAACAAAACTATGAAAACGTTCCAATAAGAAATCTTGTTATATTTCAAAGGAATGTAGTCCTACCTGAATATCTTACAGGTGAAAGCATTGCACTATTCCGTATTCATCTATTCACAGGTTGATTTGGAGTAGGAATAAAGCATGCAAGGTGCTGATATATCACTGCCTTAATGTGAATTGATGTCTCGGACGCTCATTTGGGTTGAAATCGCCAATCCAAACGCAATCGAAAACTGATTAATCGGCAAGCATGATAAATTAAATGCAGCAGGATTCAAGAAGAAGAAGGGGAGGATGGAGGAGAGAGAGTGGATGAGAAGGGGTGCGGAGGAATGCAACAGTGGGAATAAATTGAAGACCTTTGAAGATGACAGAGAGATGTTTACGTGCATTTGAGTAATGATGTCGTTCGATCGGTACAGGTGTATTAATTGTATCATTAACCACACTCTTATGTTTACCTAGGGTAATCTTTGCTCATTTAATCTGAGGTTTAACAAATGTTTTTTCTCCAATCATCTGAGTATATTATGCTCTGAGAGTGAATGAGCTTGAGCTGTAATGAAAAAGTAAATTGCCTTTGTCTGGAGTGGAGAGATTGTGAAGTGTCTGGATTAGCCTGATTTCAAGAGAATTCTCACTTTGGAAAATGGAAAACATTTAGTATGAGGTTACATTACTCGAAATAGAGGTTGTTGCCAAGTTTGAATTATGAATTACTCCTTTGATATTATCTGTTATCATAAACAATCTTCGTCATCATCATCATCATCATCATCATCATCAGCAGCAGCATCATCAACAACGCTGTCTCTATAATCTTCATGATCACCATCGTTAATCTTATTATTGTCCTCACTCATCTTAAGTTTACATTTGCACTACGATTATCACCATCACCATCAGCAGCAGCATTTTCACAACAATAACAACCATAATCATCAAGGGTATTATGACGACAATATATCCACCAATACCACTATTACCACTATCATCTCCATTATCATCATCATCATCATGATCATCACCATCATCATCACCATCACCATCACCATCATCATCATCATCACCATCATCATCATCAACACCATCATCAATATCATCACCATCACCATCACCATCACCATCACCATCTTCATCACCATCACCATCACCATCACCATCATCATCATCATCATCATCACCATCACCATCACCATCACCATCATCATCATCATCACCATCACCATCACCATCATCATCATCATCATCATCACCATCATCATCAACATCATCATCAATGTCATCATCATCATCATCATCATAATGTCATCATCATCATCATCACCATCATCATCATCACCATCAACATCATCATCATCATCACCATCACCATCACCATCGCCATCACCATCACCATCACCATCACCATCACCATCACCATCGCCATCATCATCACCAGCATCAACACCACCATCATCATCATCATCATCATCACCATCATCATCAACACCATCATCAATATCATCATCATCATCATCATCATCATCATCATAATCATCATCATCATCATCACCATCATCATCATCACCATCATCATCATCAGACATCACCATCATCATCATCACCATCACCATCATCATCATCACCATCACCATCATCATCATCACCATCATCATCATCATCATCACTATCACCATCATCATCATCACCATCACCATCATCATCATCACCATCACCATCATCACCATCACCATCACCATCATCTGTTGTCACCATAACCACCACCACGATCACCAGATTCATATCAGATCATCACTCCCTATTTCACAGACCACTAGCTCCATCTGATTAGCTCTTGCATAACATTTCCCTCGCCTTGTCTACTGCTCAAGAGCTGTGAAAAATATCATAAAGATGAAGATAAACACTGTAATTGCAAGGACATATAGACCAGTAGCAACATCTTGGCAATGGTTACCATGGCAACCATATTCTTAATAATCATCCCAAGCAATCTTGGAGCTCTCCTCAGGGGGCCAGCCAAGCCAGGCCTGGCGAGTGCCGTCGAGTTTTCTTAACCGACTTCCAATGACGAATCCCGCAATTAACGAGAGGACAAATCAATGAAGATATGCAGAAGGGAATATTATGCAGATATTACATCAAATACAATAAAG
>BQKZ01000235.1:170730-204672 GCA_036244855.1 Temnopleurus reevesii | reverse complement strand
TGAGAGAAATTAGAGGGGGAAGGGGGTAGGAGCACCAAACGTTTGATGATCGCGTATTGAATGAGATGGGTAGACTGAACAACTCAACAATGACCAACCAAATTAAATCTATTCCTACAATCACCTCATGAACTGTTTATAAGTCCGTGGTGAGTCAGTACTTACGAAAAATCATTGAACTTCACTTCTGATGTGCCATGACCAAGTATTCGTCATCTTGAATTAATTCTTTTAGCGGGCAAGTGTGTTTTCTTACGGCCATTTTTTTCCTCAATGGTGGCGGACTTTTCTTCTTCAGTTTATTTTCACTAAGACATTTCGATGGGAACAAAACAATTGCGCAATATGTAATTTACGGAACACCGTGTGAAAAATATGAAATTGTTGGAAATATAGTGTACAAAAGGAAGAAAAATGGTGGGTTCATTTCTGGAATCTAGCTTTGGGCTAGGGGCGCCAAGGGGCTCTCAAGTAGATGATGACCTTATTTTAAATATATATTTTTCAATTTTCATTTTTTTTTTAAATTTTCAGCCCGGCTCAGCCCCCGAGGCGCAAAATTTGAGATGAAGACTTCATTTTGTTTTGCTTGTTGAGCTCAGCCCCGAGGAATCAAAATCCTGGGTGCGCGCATGGAGATAATAAATGTCATTGCTTTGATATACATCTGCTCTCAAGAAATAGATGATCTTCGAGTATTACACTTTATGCACACACCACGCACCATAAATATGAGGACTTTCAAGAATGTGGTTTCACCGAGTCGAAAGACTGAGTACAGTACATTATATTTAGCGGTACATTGGCAAGATTCTCGATCATAGTCGTTCTTAGCTTGGTGAAACTCCGCCCAGGGGTCGATGTGAATTTGGCGCCCTTAACTAATTTTGTGCCCCTACATCTTACTTGAAGGAGGAGGCGAGACGTCGTGGTGGAGTGGCGTTAATTGACATGGCGTTAATTACGCTCAGCAAGAAATTCATCCACATTGTGCTGCACTAATCCCAGGTGAGGTGAATGGGTACCTGGCAGGAAATTTTATTAGAATGCCAAGTGAGCTGGAGTACGCCGGGCTAAAGCCAGGGTAATCATAATGCAAAGCGCCTTGAGCACACCGCAGAGGTGATATGTGCGCTGTATAAATTGCATCTATTCTTCTTCTTATTATTATTATGGTAATGAGCAAAGCCCCCCCCCCCAAGTTTTGAAGAAGGTGTTTTCGTGCGAAAGCCATTTACTGATCGTAAGACCATGGAATTATGCGAAATGTGACAGAAAGATCCGAGCTTACATCATCTTCAATCACATGATCGCTTGTCCAGGTAAACTCTGAATGACTCATTCCAACCCATTTCCATGTCTTTCCTCTCTGGAGGGTGAACTTACGTAGTCAAGGTTAGCACAATAATATTATGACTGCACTTCGAGCCTCTTTTGCTTGCCCATCTATCTCCCATCATCATATTTTTCTTATCTTTCTGCCCTTTCCCCCTTTCATTGGCTTCCATCCTTTTCCGACTTTCTCCTCTCTCACACCTCCACTCCTCCCTCCTCTCTTCCCTCCCTCCACATGTCCACTTATTCCCATTCATGCTCTTTCCCTCCTTCATACCCTCTCGAATTCTTCTCTACTCTTTTCCTCTCTTTCTTTCTTTCTCTCTCTTTCTCCCTCCCTCTCTCTTTCTAACCCTGCACCATCTCTCGCCCTCCTTCACGATTCCCTTCTCTCCCTTCCTTCTTCCCCGTCCACTTTCTCCCTATGACCTCACATCGCCTCCCCATCCCCGTTCTCATCCATTTTAATCCCACTCCCCTCTTTCTCCCACTCATATACACTCACTCTGGCTCTCTTCCCTCCCCTCTTCCCTTCTCTTTTCTCTCTCTTCTACTCCTCCTCCTCCTTCTTCCCTCTCTTTCCCCCAGTCTTCCCCTTCACCCTCTCTCTCTCCCTCACCTTTCCATGTTCAGTTTCCCTTATTCAAAACAGGCCATGTGGCTTGAATGGGATAACCCTGACTTTTAAAGAAAACTTGAATAAATAAATAAATAAATCTTCCATTCAATAACTCTCTTTTCCCATCTCTAACCAAATCACTTCCTTCCAAAACGTTACCCCTGTCATGGTACATTTCATATTCCTTAATTCCAATTCACAGTCAACATATTCATGATTGTGACTGAAACCTCCAAACCTACTTTGCTACATTTCATGACTCCAAGAAAAATGAGAATGCACAAATTTTGTAGCGTGTTCCACAGACAACTTGCACAAAGTTTAATCTCACTCATGAAATACAAGCGTTTTTTTTTTTTTTTACTATTTACATCGTATACAGGTGTTATTAAATACTATACACACAATATATAATACTATAAATAAGTTCAAAACATGGAGAAAAAAACACAACAATCAAAACAAAAAACAGCAACCACAAGTATGGACTGTTAAAAATAAATATCCCTCTCAATTTACCCCTCCTCAAATAACATGAACGATAAGACAGTTTTAAAAATGAAACATCTTTTTGCACTAGCTGAAATTGCATTTACATATCATTTTCTTTCATATCACAAAAAATTAGGCTTAATTAAAAGAGACCTAACTGAACTGTTATCATTAGACTGACAAAGTACTTCCTTCGGAAATGATGAACAATTTTTCATCTTTGATTAAATGATGGCAAGTAATTAAATATATGCTTTCGGTTGTGATTAAAAGAATTTGTCAATAGGCATACGGGCATTACTGATCAAAATGAGGTTAATGCCCTATGGCGCAACAAAATGAAGAACCTCAATATGAATAATGGCAATAAGGCCCTTGTTGCTCTCATCCGACAACTGTGAGATTTTGGGGGTGTTGTTCAACATTTACTGCAAATCAACTGCAACTTTGCAAATTGTAACAATTATTTTCATTCGCGCATGGTATGTGCATTTAACAAGACGCTCATGAAACGATAATTTTGATTGGTGCGTTCTGATCAACTGCAACTTGCAATCAATTGCAACATTTGAACAATACCCCCTTAGAAACAAAAGCAAGAGAGGACAGAGAATTTATGTTCACAATGTCCAACCTCACACACAGGTAACCATCTTCAAAACTGCATTTGATGCTAAATGGTCACTAATGTAACTTACTGACCATCCAAATTGGCTAAATATTATGAGACAACTGTTTGGCTGTTTTGTATTTGTCAAATTGAATGCAAGTTGACAAAATTTGGACGGGAACCTTGTTTGCTATGACGCATTTGCAGACAGTGTTCATGTAATATGGTCTAATGCAGTCCATCCCAATTACTAGAATATTTCCATTCTGAAATTCAATGTCAGTCAATGGCAACATATCTCTATTAAAGAACACAGAAGGAATGGTGTGCGAGTATCGTAATGGTTGATCAATTCTTCAGTCCACTTGCGCTTCTGTACCAAAATTTATTTATTCATATTCAAACCAAATTAATGGTTGACCATTAAAATAACATGGCTGCCTATCTTGCCATATCTATTCGCATGACAGTGATTTGATGATTAATTTAATAATTTTCAAAACTATTGTTTAGACATTAGCATGATTTCTCAATCAATGCTACTGTGACAAGTAGACCGTCAACAAGGTTTCCCAAATTTTCACCTTGCATTCACATAACAGGAACAAATCACCATTAAACAATATTAATAAACAGTGAATGAAATGATTGGGAATTAATGAGACCTTTTAAGTTTCAGTTTCTTTGTTGTTGAATATATATATTCAAAATCTTTGTTGCATGCACATTTTGTTCAATACGTCGATTGACCAGTAGCCAATCAAGCAACACTTTCAAAGTAGCGATTTTACACAAAAGTTGATACTTGGCCAAGTTGTTTTCATGCAAAGCATCTATTCCCAACATCTTTTGTAGAATATGGTAAGAGCCATTTTTGCACAAAAACAATATAGATTCAATAGATGCCAGGTATCGGCTAAATGATAGAATAAAATCTGATCTATTGTGCGAATGCAAGGCAATAATTCCTCCCACACCTGGCAATAAGAAATTGAATTTAGAAGATCTTACAAGGTAAACAACAGATTCAATAAAACTTCCTCACATACTCTCAAAGTAGCGATTTTTGCACAGAAAAAATGTAATGCGGTAGATGCCAGGTATCGGCTAAATGAATTGGTTCTGATCTATTGTGCGAATGCAAGGCAACAACTCCCTCACAGCTGGCCATAAGAAATTGAATTAAACGATCTTACAAAGTAAACAACAGATTCATAATACATCAATACGACTTCCTCATAGATTCCCTGATCAAAACCAATAGGAAATGTGAATGATAATGGATACATAGCAAGAACAAATATTGCTACCAAACAACTCAACTAATGACAGAAACCACACTTAAATACTTCTGCAAAACATATGTCCTAAATATAGAAATGATTCATGAACAATATGATATCATGATTTAGTGGATTTGATAATCAGAACATATTTTCTTTGGACAGAATAAAATTATGAAAATGGCTTCAAGAATTTAAGCATTTATCTCTAAGAATGATTGAGTGTACACCAATGCTCCTATTTGGTACATGAAACTTGAATGATTTTCAGGGCATTTTCAATTTAATTCATCACTCTCAGCAGAAGGGGCAAAGGTTTTGGACAAAGTACACAACTCCAGTGCAGCATCCACATGAGCTCGATGCACACAAAAAAAATCCTTCCCTCTCGTCTTGCAGAAGAATATTGAACAGTTGTCACATTTGTATAGTGAATAAACATGGAAGCTAATTTCTTTTGTGCTCACAAAGCTACTGTAAATGCTTCAATGGAAGTTGTATACTTTGTCCGATCACTTTGCCCCTTCTTTTCACAGTGCAATACAAGACATAATCGTGAGGTTCATTTCTATCTTAGCTGATATTGATATTTTGTTGATTTCAAGTTGCAGCAGAACTACAACAAAATGCTGAGAATGAGTATACAACAGAGGACGTTAACCTATTCCGGACAGGAATTATAGTAGAGCTAAGTTAATCACAACTTTTTCGTTAAATTGGCAATATTAGAAATTAAAATTTTCCATTTAGAGGATTTTAATTCAGTACAATGTTAGCAAATCAAATGTTCATTGCCACAAAGTATGTAAAAACGCATTAGTTGCCAATTTGCATGAAAAATAGTGATTTGGAAGTGGTCGATGTGTTGCCAATTCAAGGATATATGGCATTTTAGTGATTATTTTCATTTAGAAAATTCTCTGCACCAAACATCAAATGGTATCGCATTGATAATGGTCAGGCTTTATGTAGATTTGTTTTCCTCTCTTTCTGCTCATGTATCTTTCATGTTTTTCGAGAACTAAATCATGAGTTATTGAGCCAAATACAAAGGTGTTCAATCGTCCTGAAAAGGTTTAACATGGTTCACAGTCAAGAGCGTGCAAAGGTACATGAATCTACATCGGTGAATGATTCAAAGATCTTTACATAAAGTGCTCAAAAACGCATTTAACAATCTCAAACATGAAAACATATTCCCTCATCAAAAGTACTTCTCAAACATGCGAAGTAAAACGAAATTTGCAAACATACGAAGCTTTAGAGAAAACAAATTTACAATATACATGATAATCTTTTCGCCTATTTTCGATTTCGATTTCATTACTTATATATGTCATTTCAATAAATTAACTTTAAGCCCTACAATATATTTAAAATTTGGTCAATATAAAGAAAGAATTCTATTTCATTTTTAACTTTGACTTTATTACAAGTACGAGGGAAAATTAAGGGATATATTAAAACATTCTGCAAAGGAATAATTTATTAAAAATGAATGGATTGTTTAGAGTTCGTAATTTATTTTGAAAACTGATGCTTAAAAATTATGTAAAATTGTGTAAAAAAGGACACCTTATTCATATCATTTTATGTGGATTTACTGAAAGGGTGAGAAATTTGGTAAAGGGATGAGCTTCCAAAAGGGCAAAAATTGTTGTAACTAAATAATTTCTTAGGCCCTCTCTCAAAATTAATGTATGTAATTATTTTGGTCCTTATGATCGTATCGTACCACTGCGCGGCTATGTTAAATTGATGCATAAATTTTCATTTCATTGGATGAACTTTAAATTTGAATATGGAAATTTAAACTGAATTAAGTTAAATCATAGGATATCATGATCATCTTTTAATATTTCTAAATTTGCTTTGGTATACATTTGCAGGCATATTTTTATCATGTACAAAGCAGATTTAATCACAACATCAGAAAGCCTGAAGCAGCATTGCGTATCTACAAATTGTATACTTGTATAGGATATCGCACAGGCCGAATATTTTAAAATAAAAAAGACACAAATTACAATAATTTATAGACTTTACACTCCACAAAGGGAACCAGGCGAAATGATTAAACCAGTTAATTCAAAATCATGGACAGAAAAACACAATTGATCATCATAATTTCTAGTAAGATTTGGTGACCTAATTAGGTCGTAGTGAAAATCAACGATACATATATAATAAAATATCATGTTTCATACTATTACAGTATTATCCTTGCACTTGAAAATGTTGAAGTTCTAATATAGTACAATTAGACGACGAAGTACGTCACCATCATCAGAATCGTTCATTGGTTGAACCATACTAAAAAAAAGTCACACACACACACAAACACAGACAGACAGACAGATGCACGCACACACACACACACAGTCAAACACACAGACAGAAAATCACACACAAACAGACACTCTGACACATACACGCACACACGCAAGTCTCTTCTTATCATACATCATGTACACTACACAGTAAAGGCATTATGCATCTTTTAAAATTCAGATATATCACGACATCCCAGCGGAGCAATCAGACAACTCACCTCGACAAAAACAAGAGCATTTTGTCTTGCTTGCAGACATAAATGAGACAATGCGTACTGCTACATCCCCAAGGTATACAGAGTAACAGCCTTATCAATCACTATGCGCATACACACTCTAGCGATACACTCATATATAGCATATATGCATCAGAGTAAAGAGGGCTTTATATACACAAGATAGTACAAAATACGCCTTTTAGTGGCTCTCTCTACGAAAAAGGATCGTGAATCTACATTCATGGCATCGTTAAAAGGCTCTAGTTCACCATCAAATATCTCTTCATGCAAATTTTCCTTCACCTCAATAAAACCCATCTGCAAAGGTACACTTGGCATCGGTGATGTATTCAATGCCTGTGTCTGATTTCAAATTCTGTACAATATGTGCAAACCTGCCTCGTGACAACTCCATGCAAGGATTGTCTCCATTATCATGCTGAGGCTTTTAATCATTTCACCACCAATTACGACTTGACATTTGGTTTAAAAAAGTTCTTTTACTTCATCATCAGAAGTAAAACATCAAGTGCTGTCGGCCGGTGAAATAAAACCTTGCATATTCGTGATATAAAATGCCCATGCATATTCATCACATCTTGTATCAGCATCTGCAAAACAATATGGCTGCCTGCCTCTTCTCGCATAACCGCAAATGACCCATGTCACTAGCAGGTAGCTCCGTCGATAAACCGGCATAACGCTTCTTCACGCTGTAGTCGAATGCAAAATCCTCCAGTCGCCGAATAGCTTTCAATACGAGCTTCTTCTCTTGATTCCTTCCATCTTTCAATGTCCCGCATTTTCCATCACGAACGAAAAAGAAAAAAATTGCTACCGTTGCTCGTTCCTTCGTAGCACTAGCCGCTAATTGCACCTATTCCGGATAAAAAACATCCCAAACCTAGCACCTTTCGTATCTCTTCTCTCTCCTAAAAAAATCCAATCTTTACTCTTCCTAATTCCACCTCAATAATCAAACCATTACCCGCCACCTTCTTACAATGCCTTTCTCTCTCAAAAAGAAGAAATTAATCATAAGAAAATGGAAACTTTACAATGATTGTTTAAATGCTTACCAAATATATACTCCAGTTTTCTTCCCTCACACACAATAGGCTAATATGACCGTGATGTTATGATGATATAATTTACACTTTACAAGGATGCTTGGTCCATACACGAGGTGAAGTAGTCATGTCATTGATGATGTAATTATGATATCTATTTTTTCTACTTATCCGCAGAAAATAAAGAGTGATATATCATTGAACATGTTAAAGAGGCTGCAATCCCCATTTGCTTTGTGTTGATTATCCTTTCCATTGCATATATCTTAAAAAAATAATTGCAGAATAAAAGGACAAATATCGAACAGGAAAAGGTTCTGCTCTTTTGGACAAAGAATCAAAGCTTCCCTGCTCATATATAAAAAAAAATAAACAATGATTGAAATTATCAACTTGTATCCCCTCCCCTCCAAATCACAGTATCAGTTTCGGAAAAAAACTGCAACGTTGCCGGTTTAAAGAAAAACTTACTAAGTAAGGCGAGACAGGGTGGAGCAGGGTGGTTCGATAAAAGCATATTGAAGCGGATTGAAGTGGTTAAAAGCGGATCGAAGCGGATTGAAGTGGATTGAAGTGGATTTCTTGAGCTGTTTTTGACTGAGAAGCAGCAAAGGCCAGTTGGTATGATACATGTCCTGTTTGTTTTGTTTTTCTTTGTCCATTTGTCTCAGTCACAGTCCCATCCATTGTCTTTTATCATGTGAGCCAACTCAATGATGTATTTGCCTTCCTTATACTTCTGGCTGTTCTCAAATGCATGCTCCTGAATGAGATGAAAAGAGAAAAGAAATATTGACATAAAAATTGAATACACTGCAGAGATGCTAACTGTTCTGTCATACATTTATGCGTAAAGAATATTATTCCCATATAAATTCAAGGCTATAATAATCACACACAACATTTATATAGCGCTTAACACGAAGTAAGCGCTCTGTGCATTACTACCCGGCTATAGCATGGCAACCATTCTTCCTACAAGTACCCATTCTTTAGTGAAGTATGATCCGCCCCGAAATCTCAGATCGGCTCAGAAAAACCTGTTATAGTGCCCTAGCGTGCATACAAAGTTTTATGGAGAGCGGTCATTCTCTCATGCTGCTCCATCACTCTGGAACAATATCCCATCTCATTTTAAAAACTCACCCACAATATCGAAGTTTAAATCCTCTGTGAAAACCTATCTATTAAAAAAGAACTATAAATGACTTTGTCCCAATCGAATGTCATCTTTAATTTCCTACTTTTCATTTCTTAAGCGCATAGAGACGTAATGGCAGTGATATGCGCTATATAAGCAACGTGTTTATTATTATTATTATTTACTTCGCTTGGGTTGAGTGCAGCACAATGTGGACAAATTTCTTTCAGAAGGAACTTAACGTCATGGGTGGGATCTGAACCTACAACCCTCGAGTTGAGAGGCGAGAGTCAGAACCACTAAACCACGACGCCTCCACAAGGCTATCATCAAATATGAAGAGCTGACAGTAAAGTTATTATTGCCACGTTTTCTCTCACTCTTGTTCAGCAGTTGCATCATTCACATTTTAATTAAGACTTTGTGGCTATTCCAGAATGTTTGGCATCTTTCTCAATGAGAATATGAGGCTATTTCACAAAAGCCTGCATGGCCCTGCCTGGTGATGATATAACATGAACACAAAGCAAATATATCCATATTCAGTAAACTTGCAAAGATAAATTAATAAATTCTAAAAATGAGCATATTACAAAACTGTAACAAAGTTTCTCGGAAGAGGTTAATAGAAAAAAAAATATTACAAAACTGATAAATCTCGGCCCAGAAAGTATTTGGCCATTAAAACTGCCTCCTGTTGCAAAACAACCATTTCAATTCAACACATCTGAGATGGATTATTGCATAAAGCCTATGTCCTTGTTTGTTTTAACTTGTTTTTAATAATCATCCTCAAGGAAATACAATTTTCTATCCAAACTCCATGATCATAATCACCAATTCAATATCACTGTGAGCAGAAAGGATAAAGAAACTGGACAAATTAAACACCTCCCATACAGGACTTCACATTAGCAATATCAAACACAACAAAGTGAAATCCCTACTTATTTAGTGAACAGATACAACATCTGTTTGACATTCCTTTGCAGAATAAGAAGGAAGGAAAGCTCTGTTGTGTATTCAAGGCTTAAATAGGAGTCATTTACTTTGTCCAATCTCTTTGTCTGTTCGGTGTATGCTCATCTCAACCCATTTTAATCATCATTAAAACATCATAAGTGGAGAAAAAGGGTAAAATGTAGGGGTTCTTTTACTGTCTGTAAAAACAATGTACTTATTATTCTGAAGACACTTTGTTTTCTCATAAAATCTTTAATCAGACCTTTTCCCAAAAGTCTATCAATTCTTATCCTCTTCCTCAGAGATTCAATTACAGATATTTCTGAAACCAATGCTATAGTCTTTCGTAAAACATCTATATTTTTCACTTCATAAATGTTCTTTAAAAAAGCGTTATGAAATTTAATTTGAAGAAAACGCATAGTTTCTCTTCATTTCATGTACCATGAAAAACTCCTACAAATATCATTTCAATGCAAAAAGAAGAGTGATTTCTTAATCTTTTTCTGCTAATTAAAATCCGTGTTGTATACTTCATCCCCCAGAATATCAAATTGTCTTTGAACAAGAATGAAACCACCATTAAATCATAGCATACTGAACTCGATGCAGAATTTAATTTTCAATTTTACATTCTAGATCAAAGGAAAAACACGTTGATTCAAAACACCATCTCTTTTTATAAATTCTCTCACATCAGCTTCACCTCTAATATTTTAGTATGCAATTTTGACAACAGCAATTCCTCAAATGACAGATTTTTGGCATAACACATGAATATGAGGAAATACATGTAGGAATAAATATCTGCGAGGTGCGTCTCATTTTTCAATGTAATCCAGAGAGTTAAATTAATCTCATGATTTTCAACCCTTGGCTTGAAATGATAGATCTCTCTTAATACCCAATCTTCATTATAGAGTTTTATCACACGCACAAAGCACTTAGCTTTCAACTTCTTTAAGTGCTCTTGCTCAGGAACCAAAACAGAATACAAATTCCTAACTAAAGGAAAAGTTAGTTTTTTTCTGTAATTCAAGATCATTTTCCTCCTCAATTTAAAAAACTTTCTACAATCCCGAATGACTCCGATAAACCTCCTGCTCCCAAAAGCTGCCGTCGACATGTCCCCTTTTCACAAGTCATGCTACTAGCTGCGTAAACATGTGCTCCCGCTGAAAAATTCACACGCTTTCAACGATATTTCATACAGTGGCGTAACACTAAAGCACCTGACGACAATCGATTATACGCCACGGCGCGCTATCAAATGTACAAGGTGTCATCATCGGGACTAAAGATAATGGGAGCGGTGACGTCAGCGAGGAGAAACTAACATTTCTGTCTACCTTCTGATCTATTCATGATATCGCACGTGAACACCAAAAAGGGAGCTTGCCCTCTATATTTTACAAATGAAGAATGTCTTTTTGCTTCTAAAAATATAACATTATCTGTAACTTCCTATTATTCCATATAACCACCTGTCCATAATCCCACGACCAAATTCTTTTTGTAACGACAACGCTCGTATCTGTCTGTACTTTGTACTTTTTTTATGTAGTGATTAATTTGGCGGATCGATGAAAAGAGAATCCTAAATTGCTCATTTCGCAGGTTTGTGATATACCCTCATTTTAATCATCAATGCAAATATGAAACAAGGTCGACCGGGACTTCATATCTCAAATGAGCTATTTATGAATCGGGCTCTGTCTGAGGGGTAAATTGTCTTTGCATTGTGAAGTGAAATGTGGGCAATGTCAATATGTAATAGAGGCATGTGGGGATTGAACTATGGCCTGTTAAACAATACTTTGTGTCATTTCATTATGGAGTGACTAATTGTAAATTCATGTATTGCGGAGCTGCCGACCTCAGATCTATAAAAATTGTAATTGTTTATTATAAAATCTTATTCTTTGAAAAAAAAATTAAATTCTTAGCTCCCATTCATTTTCCAACACTGTATCTCAAGGTATTAAAATATCACATTTTTACTTTACATATAATTTTTCACAAAAAAATCAGACTAAAATCCTGATTAATATATTACTTGCTGGTAGCTCCAGTATTTTTTATGAGTGGAAAATTCTCTCCCTGAGCACAATAAGCATATGAGGAAGCTAAAATTTCCCATAAAATAGTCTGTGCAAATATTTTGGATTCTGCTTTATCAGGAAGCATTATAATTTGTGATTCCAATAACAATATAATATTATCAATATTAATTACAGTTTTTGCATTACAGGCGTTGTCAAAAGTAGCCAATGGGTACATGAGCCAAATAAGAATAAAAGGAAACAATGTGACTATATCCTATCAAAATTTGAGAGACTATTGTTTGCTTGTTTTCTTTTAAATATTGAGCTAAAAATAGCAAATCAAAACTTGGCAGTCCAGTATTAGACATCAATATGGAACCAATATCACTGCAAGCAGAAGGGACATAGTGATTAGAAAAAGGAAACAACTTCATTCATGTATTCACATGCAAATAATAGAAAATTACTTCCCTGTTGATTCACTGAACAGGTGTTACATCCTTTTTACTTTTCTCTGCAGAGTAATTGGGATTAAGTATGCTTCTAGCTATTGTGAATACTTGACTAGAAGTTATTTACTGAAATCCATTGTCGCTTCTACTCACAATGAATGCGACTAAATGCTTCTATTTCAAACCATGTTATCATCATTTAATCTTGAAATAAATGCAAATTTTACTTACATATTTCCATCCGAGCGTCGTCTTGCAGCATTCGCAGTATATATCCGATACGGCATGTAGACCTGTGAGAAGGACCCTTTCCTCCGCAGGGCCACACCCGACGTTAACCCTGCAACGACAAAAATAATAGAAAATATTGAGACTGAAATACATGTCAGGGCGGATCCAGGACTTGCTAAAGCTATGCGGGAGACAAAAAGAGAAGCCATGTCTCGACAAGGAAACATACAAACCAATTAACAAAACAAAAACATGAACATATATGGTTAAATCATGAAATAATTGAGCGGGCTATATGCCACAATCCAGTGCAAATAGATGATGATGATGACGATGGCCTCCTTTATAGCACCAGCATAAGCCTTAGCTTGGTGCTCATGGCACTGCCCTATCAGATCTATCTACATGTATGATATTCTGAAGGGTACACACTGTCTTTCAAAATGACAGATATCGGGTTCATAATAATGATCTTTTTTCCCCTTTTTAAAAGAGAAGTGGATTCATTGAAGCACATGATTTGGAACAACAAATGAAACAAGCATCATTCATTTTGTGAAATATAATACCTTTAAGTATAACACGTTCACATCTCAGGTAGATAACAAACTCATGTTTTCACTATCTTTCAAAATAAATGAGGAAATGTGTTATAAAAATGGACAAGAGGACGTATGAATCATCATTCTCCCTGTTGTAGCTTCTTTTTCTGTTGGGTTTAAAACATTTCGACAATGTAAAAAAATAAATGAAGTTCGACCATATCTTGTGATGACAGCATGCATGGAGCTAACTGATTTCTATTGCAAGGTGTCAATACATTTGACCTCATCAATTTTTGGAAATGGTGGGTGGGGGGAAGCTCGATCTGCTTCAAATTTTGCACCCCCAACCGACCACCTGACGATCCACTTATTGCCGATTTTGCACCCCTTCTATCTCAAATATGGTGCCCCCCTTGAAACTCTGACCCAAGATATTCAAACACCCCCCCCCCCCCCAATCGACCATCTGACAATTTCACTAATTGCAAATTTTTCACTCTTTCTATCTCAAATATGGTGCCCCCCCCCCCCTCCTGAAACTCTGACTCAAGGGATTAAGCTAACAACCCCCCCCCCAGCTGATATGGTAGCAGCACATGCTAAATAAACTAATTGGGACAGTAATGGAATGCGATGACTGCACTGTGAGTTTGAGTCCCATTCATGTCTAACTCTCTTCTTCTTATATATATAAATATTCAAATTTAGATAATACATGTACACGGCATAAAAACCAGCCTCCTGTTCTCTCTTTCTCACACCCCCCCCATGCCCCAAATTGCATGAGACCGTGTTTCATAGATAACAGGGCGCTACAAACCCACTTGCCCGCATGCCCGGGGCAACAAAATTAAGCTGTCGGGTAAGTAAATGAAATCGTCACTTGCCCAAAAGGGTAATTAGCAGTTTAATACTGGTTTTCCCTCTCCATGTGCAGATTGGCATTGACCATCAATTTTGGGCAAGACAAAATTTTGTTCGGGCAAGTGATTTGAAAACTTGGTTGCCCGACTGGGCAAGTGGTGAAAAAAATTCTTGTAGCACCCTGAGATAAGAGCTCTAGATTTGAGGGTGTATAAGGTCTGCAAGAGTTCTAGAGGATACCTGTTTGGAGACTTGTAACCATTAAATACTCGAGAATATAATTTATATATTTTATGATTTGCTTCTATATGATATCACCCTTTGTTTACAGC
This sequence comes from Temnopleurus reevesii, assembly GCA_036244855.1. Taxonomy (NCBI): domain Eukaryota; kingdom Metazoa; phylum Echinodermata; class Echinoidea; order Temnopleuroida; family Temnopleuridae; genus Temnopleurus; species Temnopleurus reevesii. Next base: position 190,139 of record BQKZ01000235.1, on the reverse strand, counting down.
TCAGATGGGGTTCACTTTGTGTGAAGAAAAGTGACCTTCTTTTAGGAAGTAACCCGTTCCAGAGGACGACCTGCTTTGCGCAAACTGATTAGCTTTTGTTTATCAATTACAAGTGGTATTATGGAGGTCATGTTTATATAATTTATTATTGGTCAAGAACACTCATTAAATTTTATTGCGCAGATAAATATGGAAAATGTAAGTGCCAAAATTTGATATTGGTTGAGAACACTGGTTAAGACTTCTTCCTCAAATGAAATATCATACATTTTCCTGTATCAATTAATGCAATAGGCTAATGCACACACATTCAATTCTAAGAAAAGACTTGTACTGGTATATATGACCTATTCATCTAATTTCAATATATTACTCCCTATAAAGCTAACTTGATTCCAATTTGGGAGCAATGGTCGTCTAAAAAACAGTCAATCTTGCCTACATATAGGTTGAATTTGTTGGGACCGAAGAGATAGCCTTGATTTTGAGAAAAGTCGACTTATCAAAGGTGAAAGCGATCGATAGTATCTTACTGAATTAATGAATGCAAAAGGAGGACACACACACTTTCATTTCTAAGAAGAAAATTGAAGGATTGTTCACATCAATTCCCGGAAAATGCAATTCTATAAAGGCTTGTTTGATGCAAATTTGGGAGAAGTGGACATTTTAAACTCAACGATGTGCCCACTTTTGTAAAATATCACCTGGTTTGTGTTTCATACAGCTGTTCATAGATCTACACACGACTCTACGAACGACTGGTGATGCTTTTTCTGGCGCGATTGAGTGTCAGTGGTTATTACTGCGTTTACAAAATGGTCACCAGTCGTTTGCAGAGTCATGTGTAGAGATATAAAAAGCTTTATGAAACACTGCCCTGGACTCTACGAATGACTGGTGGTCCTTTTTAAGGTGCAATTCAGTGTCAGCGTTGTAGTGAGTGCAGAAAAGGGTCACCAGGTTTGTGCTTGACAAAGCTGTGCGTAGATCTACGCAAGACTGGACGATCGACTGGTGACCCTTTCATTGGAGCGATTTAACACCAGCAGAGATTGAAATGAGTGTGAGAAAGGGTCACCAGTTGTTCGTACAGTTGTGCATAGATCTAAAGTTCATGAAACACAACCCAGATGTTCTATAAAGTCGTGAGTAGAGGTAAGAAAAGCTTTATGAAACACAACCCTGGAAGTCAATGACATGCGACTACTAATCTCACCATGAAACTTCCTCATAATAAGCACTGTATTTTGGAAACAAATATTGTGTTGAAAAAAGGTGGACATTAACAATACAGGTACCAACCTGTAATAAGTGCATAGTTCCTGTTTTGTATTAAATATCCTTCGCTCTCATAACCCATTCAAATTATAGCTGGTAAATGCCTGGAAAATCACTACCAACATCTTAAAGGTATACAGCACAATAAAAAATAAAATTTGTCCTTTAATACGTGAATTACTTTACCACTAGTGACAAAGTGATTGAAAATCTAAAGCGTCATCTCCCCACTCACTGATCTATGGAGATCTCTGTCAATTATGAGCTACCAACAATAAAAGAAAATCAAGAATTGCAAATGGCACTTTGCAGTTTTTACCCTAAACGAGTTGTGATACTCACAAACGGTTACCGACATTCAGGCATGTGTGTTCCACTTTGCCAAGTTTTAGACTAAAGAATCATCTTCATTTTACACTTCATTTGAAATATTTCCTCATTATAACACCATGGTGTGTTTCGTTCTTGTAGCACCAAGTACCTCCAATGATGTTTAAGGTATAAAAATCAGTAATTTCTGAAATGATAGACTTCGCACATGCATTAGCTTCCTAAACCGGAACTCACCTTCCCGACCTCAACATACTGATATCGACGGTATCATGAGATATCGTTTGAATTTTAATATTAGCAGAGGAGAGAATAATAATAATAATAATAATAATGGTGGCTTCTTGTATAGCGCAGAGGTCCACCTTATTAATACTCAGGGCGCTGAATGTTTTACACTAACTATTATCCTGCTTTAGCTGGCAACCATTACGGTGCTCCGTATTACAAGGAATTTCTACCTGCCATCCCCATTTACCTCACCAGGGGTCTGTAAAATACACCGAAAAGAGATACAATAAATCTTGGAATTAATTGCATCTCTCTGGTACACATTTTGCCATAGACTTACAATAAATATTTATCGTAAGTCTAATTGCATCTTTTATGTTACAGGCCCCTGGACTGAGTGCAGCACGATGTGGATAAATTTCTTGCTGAAGGAAATTAATGTCATGGGTTGGACTTGAACCTACAACTCTCTGGTTGAATGGTGAGAGTCAGAACCACTACACCACGCTTCCACATAATTGACAGGTTGTTCACAGGAGATTGTCTGAACAGGACATCAGACTACTGACTCTGCAAAGACGCTCGATCAACAATTCATTGTGTGATTTTGATTCCAAATGTAAACAATAACATTATAATTTCCTGCTCCAGTGTTTATATTTTGTTCTTTTTCCAAGTACCATCCCTTTTGTGTTAAATGTATTGTTGACTAGCCAAAGGCCAAAAATATTACGATTGACTTCCTTGTACCACCAGGACTTATTGCCAGAACAAATATAGTCCTTTTTATCTTAACGACTAAGGAAGCTATGATGATGGAGGAAATTTCATGGCTATTCAGCAATTGCTTGTATTACATTTTCATGTAAGAATATCATCACCAAACATGATTAAATGTGTGTTAATATCAAGGGAAAAAAATTTACTTTCCCAACACGTAAAAATGGATCGTGCTCAGAAAGGACATGAAAATGGGCCAGCAAAACAGTCATGCTCGACTCCTGCAGAGGCATCCATGCATGGCGTGTTGCTGTAAAAATGTATTGAGCGTTCAGCTTCACACTAATGATCAATTGGTTCTACAAATTATCTTAGAATATACAGAAGAAATGAACATATAAATTCTGTTTTAGCCAAAGGCTTAAAATTTTGAATGAATCACTAGCTGAATTAGCCAAATTCTATTCAAATTATATCCACCATATATAGTCCTCTATTAATTTTGTATTTTCCTTGAATTTTCCTTCTCTGCTCCTTGAACACATTATCTATGTGGAATCTGGTGCATTAAAAGTACTCTGTTATTATCATTATTATTATGGTCAACGTAATTAGAGTTTAACATTGTATTGCAAATTATGGATGTCCTCCATTGACTGACCCTCTGAAAATGGCCCAATCTGAACTTTCTTTCCTTCCCTTTCACTACAATTTTGAAAATCACCATAAAATTACATATAAACATACAAAATTATAGACTGGACAGTTATTTTCAGATATTCTTTGGCTATTCACTTCCTTCTCAATCTTGTTTTCCTCATGAATTGTGTGAATTGTATACACTGTAAAAAAAACAAAAAATCATAATAACTTTTTTTTTTCTGACTGAGAAAATTTTTTTTCTTAAAAAAATAGCATTGAAGGGTAACCAAACAATTCCACATTTTGCCGCATGCATGTATACACAAACTTCACCTCCATAAGTAACTGATCGGTCTAGCTAGCTACCCTCATATTATCATCGCATATCTGTTCCTTTTCTCTCCTCATGTTACAAGAATCCATTGTCTGGTGAGATATCAGATATGTCCTGCCTTATCATCCATCATATTTTCAATTTTCATCTAAAATTTCACGTTTCTTTTTTTCATCAGGGATTCCGCTTGCTTGGCTTCCGCTCGTCCAGTTGAGGACTCTATGTTCTGGTACCACCCGTCTATGCATTTTTTCTTGCAATGAACACACAGGGACTGCAGAGCACTCATCAACAGAGTCCTTTCACAACCTTCTCATCATGCTTACCCCTCTGAGAGGTTTTCTGCACGCACATGCAGACCCTTGGCTTTCGGTGTGTGCATGCGCAGAGCGTGATACAGGGTATGCATTGTGTGCCAACATCACAAACAGCATTGTTTCTTTCCTACAGCCTTGGAACCAGTGCTGTGTGTGATGTAGTTACACCCTGTATCACGATCTGCACAGACACAAACCAAAAGCCTTGGGTCTGTGCTTGCAGACTTTCTAAAAGGCACGATGAGAGGGGTAAGCATGATTAGTAAGGACTTTGTGGTTGAGTGCTATACAGCCCCTCTGTGTTCAAATCAAGAGAACATGCAGAGGTGGGTGCTATCAGAACACACAGTCCTCAACTGGACTAGGCATCCGCGTTTCTTTCCCATACCCACCATTACAAGACAAGCCCGATGAGAGGGGTAGCATGATCAGAGGGTTATGTATGTGGTTGAGTGCTATGCAGTCATTGCGTGTTCAGTTCATCAGAACACACAGTCCTCAACTGGACTTGGCTTCTGCTTGGGAAAGTAACAGAGGGGTTGCTGGATAAAGAATCGTTGAAACAATTGATAATATCTTGACATTTACATTCTGTCTGGAGTGAACCTACGAGGATCAATCGTAATTGTCATTTCAATAATGCCCCGCTAGGATGTCTTAAAGGCAATGGCTAACCTCATCGAGAATAAAAAAAATTTCAGCTGTTTCAGCAATGTTCATTATTCTAAAAATTTGGCCAAAACAGGAGTCTCATGCAGTTTATAGGTTCATTGGTCAAGTTTATTTCTAAATACAAGCGATTTAAAATGACCAGTTAGTCATTCAAGTCTTTACAGCAACATATGGTGTGTGGATAAACCTCTATTTGAGCTTCAGCGAGTAGACTGTGAGCATTCCACTGGTCTAAAGCTACCTGCTTCCTAAGCGCCGATCTATGCTTACTCTTTTTTTTTATAACAAATGTTTACATTATTCTACTACACTTTCAGATATTCTTTGTTTCACATAGATAAAAAAAAATAGCAATAAAATTGGTTTTGCAATTATTTTGCATTGTTAAAAATGCATTTAAAACCCGAATATAGTATATAAATTTCAGCAAATTCACTGAATTTCAGACATATTTGCATATAGTCGGTTGTTATTTTCATGTTTTGAAAGATCACGGTATAATAGTCAATGTGGGCAATAAAATTTGTAAAATTTTGTAAAATTTTTGAATTCATGGTTGCAAACTTTATTTCATCTGAGCAAAAATTGAGCTGCTACCCTACTTATCAAGGAAAACAATTTTCTCAAAAAATAGAGTATTCTACATGTATTTCATGAAAATAGACTTTGACAGTCGTATGAGGTTGCGGTTTCGTGATTACCTCTAAGCATAAATGGTTTCATCTTTAATACGGGTCCATGTGAAAAGGAGTATTGATAATATTCTTCTTTCTTATGACGTCAAACAAAAACTAGGTACACTGATCAATAAGAGAGTTAAAAAATCAATTGGTCTTTCCTTGGGTCATATCGATGTGTACGTAAACCTTTACGAATGCACACTCCAAATTTACATGCTATCTGGCAATAGCTGTGGTACATGGGATACAAGTTCTCAGAAAACTACAGTTAGAGAATTCCACATGGCAATTGGGGTGGGGAGGGGGAAGGGGGCTCAGCCTTCCATACTTTTATTTAGCATGTTCAAGATAGACACATTGTGATAATGGGAGGTAATTTGCCCTCTAAATCATCCTAAAATAAAAATACAAAATCATGCACTGTTTTAAAAGCATTCTTTTTGTTTAGCAGATATCAAAATATATTCAGAGCCTCTGGCACATACGGCGGAGATAATCTGTCCAGATTGAAGAACGCCATCAAATCCAACAGTTACATAAAATTTGGTGATTAATCACTCATAATAATGACCATTCAAAATCTTTGTTGTATGCACCGTCAGTTCAAAAGACTAACAAATAACCAATCAGAATTGCTCTTTCAAATTAGCATCTGACATAAAATGTGAAACCTTCAAGAGACTTTATTCTCAAGCACATGTATTTTAGCAAATTTAGTGCAGTCTTCTTTTTTCTCATTTGGCAGACAGTTATATTCTGTATCATCTCATCCAGACTTTGGGCCTGCAAAATAGAGTTCCTTGCTTTCGTTCTGCTAATTAACATAACAAATGCAGAATTTTGGCTATTGTCATGCGAGAGAGAAAGGCTAAAGGAAAGTTTGTGAACTTTCACTGGCTCCCTTCCAAGTAGTTTACAAGATCAGACACTATTGTTACTGTATTGCAACTTGAGTAATGTATGGGCTGAAATTTTTGTTGTGGTTTGATCTTTGCTCATTTTGCGACCATGAATTTGCTAAAATCGTCCTGTCATTGGGAATCCCACAGACTTGCACAAAATGATCCTAAAAACCCCCATGAAAATAATAACCAACAACTATGTGTATAGCTCTAAAATTCAGAAAATTTGAAACTTATTTTCAAAAGCTAATGTATATGAGCTAAAGTATGAGCTTTTACAGTATTCTATCTTCTGCCCCGCCATCCCTCAAACCCAATAGAGTCCGTCCGTCCGTCCGTCCATCCATCCATCCATCTATATATCTACTTATCTTTCCATCCATCTATATATCTATCTATCTGTTGATATATCCATCTATCTATCCATCTATCCATTTATCCGTCTCTATCTATCTATCCATCTATATATCCATCTATTGATCCATCTATCCATTTATCTATCCATCTATCTATCTATCTATCTATCTATCTATCTATCTATCTATCTATCTATCTATCTATCTATCTATCTATCAATCAAACAATCAATCAATCTATACATCTCTATCTAACTATCCATCATCTATCAAATTACCCAGAGAGGCTGGTACAAAGACTACTATGTACACAACAGATCAATTCCCTGTATTGCCTTGTGTACATGTAGGGACAATCATTGCGCAACAATAGCAAGAAAAAAATCTATACCATAACAAACGCAATAAGAGGAGGAAGAAAATCAATTCTCTCCTAGTTTTTCTGTGAACTATTCTAGCTGTACTGAACCAACTTACGTCAAACTACAATAAGGCTAGAACTTTACTACATATGGTGTAGACATATGATAAAAAGTAAATAATTGTCTGATAATACACATTTTTATACTGGAGAGTGGTTGTTTTGGCTGCAACTTTTGTGGTCATAAATTGTTTATTTCAGAACTTCCCTGTTCAAAGGATCAACAATATAACTGCTTTAATTCCCCTCGAACAGCAAGTTCCACAAAAACCATACAAAGGCTTCTGCTAATCTTAGATTCATGCCAGTATCTATTTTATTTATCACGGGAAGCTCTTGAAAAAAGGCCCTCAAGATTTAAATTTAGTGCCAAATGAAAAATATTGACAAGAAATAAACTTGCCAGCACTATACAAATAGGAAATTAGTTGCCATTTCCCTCCTGTTCTAAATGCACACAACCATTTTACGGTATAGAGGTATTGATCAGGTATAGTTGGCAAGTATGTAAAAAGAGTAACATACAGTTCAAGTTACATGTAGAATTATGTGGTTACCTTGTTTCACTATAACTGAGAATATCAGATTGAGTTCTAAAAAGACACAGATAATTTCTATAAATTCTATGGAAACAATGTGAGCCAAATAGCGCAGAGTGACCTTGTGGAAGAAGTTCCTAATTGCAAAAATACCTCAGTGAGTGCTGAGGGGGCCTGTAAACAAGGAATATTGCTCCCATAAGTATAATCCTCTTCAATTACGTTCATAATTTATCCATCTCAAGCATCTTCAAAACATATATAACTTCATGTAAACAACCTTTAAACGATTTCCAATAAATTGTTCAAGTGGGTACCAGCTTCTTGGGATTTTAATGGTTGTAACATAACAGGATGTTTGTTTCTTCAATAACCTCATCCCATAAGATCTGAAGTTAATTCCAGCAAAATGATATTGTAATGAACATGATCAAAACATGATCATGATATGCTGTGTACAAGGTCAGAATTACATAAAATGATAATAATAAGGGCAATATAACTATATAATTATTCCCTTGTTTTGACCGCCTTACCAAGAACCCAATCTATTTTGATGGACATTAATGAGATTGCGGTTTTATGATCCATTTTAATAGTTTCATTTCTTTTCACTAGTGAAAACTGAAAAATTGCATGGCTCATAATTCAACTTTATTGTTCTCTTCTAATAATTTAACTTGTCCTGGTTTAATCAGTTATTACCCATGGGCCAATTTTAACAGTTGTATTTTGCAAACCATTCTTGGCTTATCAAAGTCAACAAATTGATGACAAATCAAGATAATTACACAGCAAAAAATACTTCTGAAACAACCAAGAAGTACAATCACTCCACACATGTATGTGCCCGTAATGCATAATGCATTGTGGGATCAAATAAAAAACTTTTCAAATCACCTGAGCGTTCACAGTACGACTGGAGGGTTAATACCCGTATAATCGCACTCTGTGATTTGGATCGTGATTCACATCACCACAAAATCATGTCTGCACTACAATACCATGATCCTAACGTTGATGTCACAATCGCGCTAATTTGCTATAGTGCGAACACCCCTATTGTTTTGAGATCCTGAGGAACACCCCTGGATATACTGATGACACATATCATAACAATCTCACCAGCACCCCCCTCCCCCACATTAACTATTACACACACCTATCATGCTCTATCAAAGTCCAAGAGTAATGAATTACACACATAGTCTCTATATGAAGCCCTAAGTTTGTAAGGATTTAATCTGACAAAAGGAATGAAAAACTCAAATCGTTTGCAATTGTCAAAATCAAAGGGATAAAAATCTCAATATCTATAAGTTAGAGGGTACAAACACAATTTTTGTTTTCAGTTTGGACCATGATTGTGTATGTTGGGGGAGGGGGGGGGGTTATTTACACTGCTGAAAATATGAACCTTTAGACATGGTGGTAATTTGGGTACTGAGGTTCAAGTTTGTTTAGAGCAATGAGTTTTCATCGAAAACAGATGAAAACAGATACGCACAAGCAGTAATAATTTGTCATTGACTTTGAAGGGTACCTGGTCAAAATGTAAAAGCCAATATATAATTATGTTCATAAATTTAAATAAATCTACTGAATGTCAGACCTTTTCATCCATTAGCAAGCTGTTTCATGCAACGCAAGATTATTGTTCATAAGTCTACATGCATTCTAATGAGTGAAAATTTTTGAATATGAAAATTGAGCAAAGAAAGAAAATTTTGACAGATTCATGGTCGCGAAATTTGTGAAAATAAAACCCTGGCGAAAATGTCAATTCATACAGTGCACCATAGTTTGGTGCGGAAAAAGAGTGTATTCGGGGTCTATTAGTAGACTAATGATGATGATATACACAACAGTATAACTACCCTGGGAATCTTCGTCATTCTGCTCACGTAACAGACAGGTCATAACAATAACACACATGGAAAGATAACAACAATGTGTAAATGGCCGACACCGACTGGTTCGGTTCGACTTCTGTGTGTTTGGACAATTTTATTGGACGACCGTGTTTACTTTAACTAGAACTATTAAAAAATATTGATCTTTAGAACTGTTACTCAATCTGGTAAATATGAACAAAGGGCAAAAACAATATGAACTGAGCTCATGACTTACTTACATATGATGGAAATGGAATTTTGAGGGATTTCCGAGCAATAATCTTTGAAGGATCATGAGTTATCAACGGTTTCGGAATATTTGTTTTTGGCTTTCTACTCCATTTTCTATATGAAATCTTTTGTAAGAATTAAAAAAATAGGTTTTAAACAATTCTGGCTGACACAATAAAAAAACAATTCTTGGGAATTTTTGGGGGCCTTATAGGGAGGGAGACCGAGAGAGAGAGAGGGGGGGGGGTTTGTCCTACCTCCACAGATATCACAAGTACGAAAGTTGTAGAAATCAGTCACTGATCCATACATAAGACTTTCGTGACCCAATTCTGAATGTACCACATTCGATCGCAGTCGCTTGGATTAAGAAAAAGATGTCACAAAATTTAATGTTAAATGGAAGGTTTGGTAACTAGCAAAATAAATCTATACTTACACTGAATTGAATAGATAGGCTCTTCCTTGGCTCCCTTGAAATGACTGAAAAAAAAGGGAAAAAAGAAGAAATATTTTAGTTATGTTGATCAATGATCACATATGAAAATGAGATTTATGAACCAACTAATGCATTCATATTGAGAACTAAATCAAAAAGAAAGACGGAAACAAAGATTTGCAATGCTGATCGATAATCATACGCTGTGTAAGCTGAAGTTTTTGCTGGGGTTTTATTTTTGCTATTTCGTGACTTTGAGTCTGCTAAAAATTTTGTTTCATTAGGATGCCCATAGACTCGTGTACAATAATCTTTCAAATCGTGAAAACAAGTGTGAAATTTAGTGAATGCACAAAAATTTATGTACTCTAAATATTGGCTTTTACAGTAAGTAAAGGAGGATTTCTGATAGTGAAATGCATGTATACACATTTAGAAATAGTTTTTGGATTTGAATTACAAATAAATATAATAGATCATACAGAGCCTCCAGGGAGAAAAAAATATTGAGTTCCGGTGACAATAACACAAAATAAATAAATAAATCATCGGGGACCCAACACCACCAGAGACAATCAATCCAGTTCTAAGTTTTCTTCTTCTTTTTACTATGTAGGGCAGGGATCGGATAGTGAAGATTGGGATTACTGTTTATAGATTTAGGATTAGGTTTGAAATTAGGCTTATTTTTGTGAATTTTGCAAATGTCCTGTAAACAGATTATTATGATTAATTCATAAGATGTAACAAAAAGGAATAATTAATGATTCTTCCCCAGCCAAATGTCAATGTACTTCGGGGATTAGCTGCCAATTTTTTTTTACTTTCAGATTTACTTCGAAGTATTGTATAATTACAATCATGTATGTAATAAAATAGAGATATCTCCTTTTATCACATTTTGGTGATAAAAATGTTGAATGGATTTGTAAACGTTATCAAATCTGTTTCTGTTTTCATTTTATTTTTTTGCAAATCTGCAAACTTTATATCAAGTATAATTTTATGCATTAAACATTCATTTTCTTTTTTTTCTGGTAAAATTTATTAATATATATCCATGTTCATTTAATTGTTTTGTTTGTTATGTAAAAAATGAAAGAAACAGAATAAATAAATGTATCAAATCAAATCATATCAATATATCAAATGTGCAGCCAACTGCGTCAAAATAACATTGAACTTGCATTAGTTAGATTAAAAAAAATTGAAACCAGATTACCAAACCCCCTTGAGCATTGACCTTAAACCCGAGGTCATTTTACAACCCAAACAACACAATTGCAATTAAACTTTGCATGGGGTTAAAATCTGGCCTCCAACAGAGGTTTCTGTGTCTGGAAATAAATAACGATACAATAAACTCTCTTTGTGAAATCCTAGGAGGTAAGGTCTGTTATGTATTCTGAAAATAGTAAAAGTATCCTAAAATAAATTTCTTATTAATAATGAAGACTTACAAAGTGCATCAAGTATGCACCAAATGCCACAAACAACATGAGCACTAATGATAGAGCTAATTATATCAGTGTCTATTTCAATTTCATCAAGAACAAATGAACAAACAAATAGGCCTACAGGCCAAAGTGGCTTAAACTTTGAGAATTAAGCGTGTTCTGCTGATGTGTATCCATTGAACATTAACTTAACCTTTCCTATTCTGCATGAGAAATATTGAGCTAGAATGTTATTATAAAGAGGTTGATATATTAATGAAAAAAATTTCAACAAAGAGCTGAAACAAAAATTTTCAACAAATGGCTGAAACAAAATGTTCAACGAACGGATAACGATGAATCTCATCTGCGAACATCAACCATGATAACACAGAAGCTGGGAGTTTCAGGAGCATTGTTTACAAAGATGAATCGATAAAGAATCAGTGATCATATAGATCTATCATAGGTTATCATGCATCTATCATATATAATTATATGTCTACCCAAATTGAAATATGGGGTTAATGCACTGACTTAAAAATACAACAATTGCTTTCACTAAATAGATTCTGTAAGGCTGATCTTTCATGAAATATTTCTTGAAATGATATTTATGGAGCAAAAAAGAACTCAGAGTTGTGTACCATAGAGTTCCGCAATGCTCTGACAAGCAGGCGAATATTGTATACTATCGTTTAAATCTAATAAAATGTACGCAAGCATGCTGCTTGTACCCATATGGAAGCGTTGTGATGTTCCGACATTCACCTTTCAATAAGGTCAGTGTTTTGAATCCCATCCAAGGCGTTAATTTCCTTCCGCGAGAAATTTATCCACACTGTGCTGCACTCAACCCAGGTGGAAATGGGTACCTGGCAGGGATGTATTCCTTGGAATGCTTGAGCGCCTAAGTGGCTTGCTCTGCAGTTTAATAGGCAGGGTAACAATATGGCACCTACATGTAGAGTCTCAAGTGCAATAGAGGATATGTAGTGATTGCCTATATAAATAGACCTATTTATTATTGTACAAGAAAGAAAGTTTGGATTTTATTGTTTCAACCGCAATTCGATATCAAAATTTATTTTCAGCTTGCCTTGAAATGTGAATGACCTATATCAAAACAAACCTCTTTAGGGGACTAATCAGAGGTTTGTTATGACCGGAAAATCAGAACTCTGGCTGCACTAAGTTAGTCTGGAAGCCAGACCCAATCAGGTTTGTATGTTTTTGAGTACAGGGTTACCAATCTCATATCTTTACACACACATAAAAAAAAACCGAAAAAATTAATACATGTATTCTTTATAGTTTAAGTGCACTTTTAAACAATAATATCTTTTAAGGATTCAGAATATTCTATTATTCCATACACATGCCTACTTTCACTGAAAAATCCCACTATATATCATGATATCCTACGAGTTGGCTAGTCTGCAGGCACAGACCATTGGCTTTCAGTGTGTGCATTTGCAGAGAATGATACAGAGTAGGCAATCTTTGACTACATGACACACTGCATTGCTTCTCATTTGAGCAACAATACCAGTCATTGACTACAGAATCTGAACTATGCATTTGAGAACTCTAAAACGAAAGCCTGTCCTTGCAGACTACTAGTTGGGAGCTCTGAGACGAGGTAATTTTTTTTTTCTTTTTACGACGGTTCTTTTCAGAATTTCATCCTGAAAACAAGCGGGGCGTATTTTGGAGATTACAGGGGCTTTTTCTAGGGTTTAGGGGGCTCATCATCCTTTTCCCCTGTGTACGCTGCACTAAGAGGACATATTCTTTCACACCTCAACTGGGTCTAGTAATAGTATGCCTGTAGACTAGCATGTAGTTATGGTTGCCGGATTTGGACAGGCATATCAAGAAACGTTCTGCCATATTTTCAGTAAAAGTGCATATTTTCACTGAAAAATGCAACTAAATAAGATGAAATCCAACCAGTTAGCAGATCTGCAAGTAAATATAGTTCTGTGTCTTTGTGTCAACTGGGTCTAGTACGCCTGTAGACTAGCACTGAGTTATGGTTGACGGATTTGGACAGGCATATCAGGAAATGTTCTGTCTGAACTAAACATAATGGGTGCATGTTGATGAACCGAAACGATAATAAGTAGCTTCCTCTTGTACTTTTCCAGTTCGATGTGTTTGTTTTGGTCAGGGAGAGTAGCCAAATAAAGTAGAATTGTATCATCATCACACAGGCTTATGTTACAAAATGAAAACAATTCTCTTTATGTTATATAGCTCTCCGAAGTTGACGCATGCGGCGCTATAACTTTTGTAAAAGCCAATATCTATTGGTAAATAAATTTTAGCAACTTTTGAACTATTGGGCGAATAGTGCCCTTTTTAAAAAAAAAATAGCTGAGCCCCCTTTTCTCATTCAGCATCATGAAAGCCATGGAAGCGTTGTGGTGTAGTGGTTCGGACTCTCGCCTTTCAACTAGAGGGTCAGCGGTTTGAATCCCAACCATGATGTTAATTTCTTTCAGCAAGAAATTTATCCACATAGTGCTGCACTCAACCTGGGTGAATGGGTACCTGGCACGATTTTTTTTCCCTTGAAACGCAGCATGTTGCATACAGCTGCACAATTTAATAACATTATTATAATTTTTCTTATCATTATTCTTATTCGACTCAGGGCTGCTTGGGAAATGAAATCTTACAATTTAATTAATATGAAGGATGCATGCGGATGTATCCATCTTTATGTTGTAGTGTTGGGCAAGCAAAAGTGATGTTCTGGCAAGCAATTTGATAACCTATTTGTCCTGTAGAGCAAGAGGTGGAAAAATTGTAGCAGCCTGAATGCCATCTACTAAGGAATAACAAATATAGAAATCCTAAGTGCGGGGCTAAAAGTATTATATGTCTGCAAGCATAATCTAAATAATCTATGGCTATTTCTAGATCTATCATAGACAGAACAGAAAACAAAATTCTGCTTTCAGTGACAAGTTGGGAAAGATTGGGAACAATTAGAGATTAACTTTGCCACCACAGATTTTAAGAATCTAATACCGGTAATTCCTCAGACTTTTGTGCTTTCTAAACAGACAAAACAGATTATATAAGGATTTTATGAGCTGGAAAACCCTGAAGGAATGGCTTTAGACTAGACATGGAATAAAGTGATTTAAAATAGATGTTTGTACAACATTAAGTTGAACAGAATGAATATGTGGGAAAGGGTTAGCTTTAATTAACTCTGTATTTTGTATAAAACAGAATGTGTCAATATTTCTTTTCAAACGTAAAATATATAATCAATGGAATGTTTGAAATTCAACTAAGTAACCTTATTTTCCACCTAATCCTATGATGGAAAGATATCATTTATTACTGTACAAGCTGATATTTTCAGTGTTTTTTTTTGTTGCAAATTTCCGGTCTTGGCTTTGCAAAACAATTCCACTCTGTATTATATATATATATATATGCAGGGCGCTACAAACCCACTTGCCCGCATGCCCGGGGAAACAAAATAAAGCTGTCAAGCAAGTAAATAAAATTTTCACTTGCCCAAAAGGGCAAGTAGCAGGGCCATTCCACGGTAACTCGCGTTACAAATAATGGGTACCATTGAAGAATAATGAGCAATATNAATTTTGTTCGGGCAAGTGATTTGAAAACTTGGTTGCCTGACTGGGCAACTGGTGAAAAAAATTCTTGTAGCACCCTGATATGTGTACAAACACTGTCAAAAACTTGAAAATAACAACACAACAATGTGTCAAAAATCTGGAAGATATAGGCTTATATACATGACAATGTACTTAATCATCGTTAACTTAAATCTTAAAATATTGTATTTTCAACATGCAAAGGTTCATGTAGTATCTTACATTATAGTCCAGTTGTGAAAGTGGGATTTTGGGGTCAACCGTGCTTTTGCGTACCCACAAAGTTTTTTTGCGGATTTTATATCTTTGAGGTATGCTGATTAAGAATCTGCATGGTGCCGGACTGGCACCCTTGGGCAAATTGCGTAATATGCAAATTAAGTCGGCCATTATCAAAATTTCCTTTTTAGTCCATAACTTTCGTATTTGGTCAGATAGGAGAGAAAAAACTATATCTACCCCCAGGTTAAGAGGGTCTGTGAATCTGATTTTACCATTGTCAACATTAATTATGCATAATTAGCATTAGCAGCACTCATTTGCATATGTATAATATGCAAATTAGGTGGTAATTCCTTAAATTGTGTATAAAGACGTCATATTGTGCTCAAATTAGAAAGCAAATAGTAATTGTGTGTGCATTGCATATTTTTCAAGTCTTTTTTCCATGTCCTCCATTACAAATGCAAGTTTGTTGCATTTGCATATTCATAATGTATGCAAATTAAGGCAGCCATTCCCGAAATTTCTTTTACAGACCATAACTTTCTTATTTGGTCAGATACAAGAAAAACAAATGTGTCTACCCCCAGGTTTAGAGGGTCTGTGAATCTGATTTTACCATTTTGAATTTTCATTATGCATAATTAAAATAATTAGTACTCATTTGCATATGTATAATACAAATTAGGCAGTTACTCTCTAAATTGTGTATCGTTAGACGCCATAATGTGCTTGCGTGAGAAAGTTTGATGGGCAATTTGATAATTGTGTGTACTGCATCGTTTTCGGGCCTCTCTTTCAACTTTTTTAATTGCAAAATTATTATGTTGCATAATTTGCATATATCCAAGATATAGGCAAATTAAAATGCGCTTAACAGAATTTCTTGTTCTTGTCACAATACTTATTTGGCTAGATAAGATATAAATATTATTGTTTACTCCCAGGTTGTGAGGGTCTGTGAATCCGATTTAACCATTTTAACAATGATAACTAATTTGCATGAGCATTAGTTACTCACTTGCCTTTGTATAATATGCAAATTAGGTGATCATTTTCCCCAATTCTACTACCCTTACTTGCCATATGTATTGTCCCATCCTGTGATGTGTTATTCATTCAGTAGTTGGAGAATACAGAGAATACAGAGAATTACTAATGTAAGAAAGTAAATGGATTTGTTTAATGTCTAATCCGTGGTTTTCAGACTTCTGATTTCAGTTTTGTCCTTTCAAAAAACATTTTGCTGCATTTCCATATTTATGTCTTTTCCATGATGCATGCAAATTAGGTGGCCACTTACAATCAGAATATCACACTTTTGTCATTACATGAGTGAAAAATACCCCAATTTTATGATAATTCTTGGCTACAGATTATGATGCTTGTTGGAAATTTAACCAAAATCTGTCATGAATTTGAGTTATTTGTATGAATAATGCATTGGAGTTAATGAAAAGCTACATTTACTTGTAGTATTCAATCTTTATCAGAGCCTCGACCTTGATTACCTCAGGAAGTCATCGTTCATTGCATCATTTTAAAGTAATTTTCCTCATGAGCAGTCTGGGCATAGTGGTTGTTGATTGGATTTCTATAGTTTGATTCTCCGAGATATGTATACAGAAGCATGTAAAAGACAAATGTATTTTGTTACAGAGGCAAATGTAAAAACAAAAAACATCTGTAATGTATCGTGGTGTGTGGGATAAACGATTCAAGGCAGTTTTCAAGCCAAATTTGGCAAGTGTTCACCAGGGGATCTAGGAACACTCCTATGAACTGCATGGGCTATTAGTGGAACTGCCTCAGAGCATATACCTACCACCTCTAGGTCTATGCTCAAAGCAACTTTAGTACATTGGGAGGTGCTAGAGCAACATATGGCAATCAAGTTCTTGTAGTCCTTCAGGCTCTTTTGATGGTTCTTTACGGGTACAGCCATAATTAGGAAGGTAAAACGATGGAAGGTCTTGTGTAAGACCGACCTCCGATGCCTTTGAACTCAGATGTGGGAATATGAGCGAGTTCATGGTTCAGAACATTAGTTTAATGGAGCAGGTCTGTTGCAGTCCAAGGAATCTTGAGTAAATGAGATTGGTGTCATAGCTCGCTACCCGAACTGATTTCTCAGTAACATACGTAATAACTATATTTAGAAAGTGGAACATGGAACTTGAGAGCCAATTCTCCTCAATTACTGCCTTGCCAACAATTGCTACATTTGGGCAATTCTACGATTCATGATGTTCCTAGCTGGACAGTCAGCTGGATCAAGGGGGTCGATAGACATAAAAAATCTTCTGTGGATCGCCTTTCGTTTGCATCTGATTTGTATCTGGCCATGATTTCCTCCGTGAGAGGTGTCGCTTGTTTTGGGCTAGGTGTCTTTCTGTCAATTGCCAACTTCTGTTTCAATTCTAGCCAGAGAATTAACCACTGTCATTGTTGAGGACAGTCATCTCCTATCCCAAAACCTTTGATAGCTTCCTCTATTCCACTAGCTGGCAGTCAACATCCTTTCAGCTTCATATTCTGTAATGGGTTATACATGGATTTTGTTTCTGATTGAATTGAATGTCCTTGCTTCATTCTGCATTTTTTGTAGCCAGTAAATAGTTGAGTCCATTGAACTCCGGAACTTGGTATTCAATGTAAACTTCTTGTGAAAGCAAAACATCCAGATAGGCAACACCATACCTGTAAGTTCATCCCTTCCCACTATGGACACACAGAGCTCAATCACCTCTACGCAGAACAACCTATGTCCGCTATAATATCGGTCACCACCAAGAGGAAGGTTGACCCCAGACTCGCATTTACGCCACAATGATGCCTGAAAGTGAGATGCCTTTGCAGCGTATTAAAGCCACATTGCAGGGCTCTCGTGGTGGCAAATTAATCAAATAAAACAAGGACACATATTCAAAGACATGGAGAATGCGGACAATGGTTGACGCTGATGATGATGGTGATGATGATGATGAAGATGTTGGTTATCCACAGCATTAATATTGGTTCTGACTGTTGCATGTTAACCTGAGGGCCGTAGGTTTGAATTTCACCCAAGGAGTCAATTTTCTTCAGTAAGAATTTATCCACATTGTGCTGCACTCAACCCAGGGGAGGTGAATGAGTACCAGCAGGAATTTACTCCTTTAAATGCAAAAGCTCCTATGTGGCAGCTATTGTATGGCTGGATACTAATGCTAGATGATTGTCTCGCGCCTCTGAATACATGAAGGTGACTAGAGAGATGGTATATTTAAATGCTATAATCAAAGTCACAGACTCCTCCAAGATGTTCAGCATTCAAATGCCCTCTGAAACAAGCAAGTCTTGAATGCAACTCTAAAATGTGTCCAAGTTTCCAATGCCGCGAAGAGATGAAGGGAGGGAATACCAGCACCAGCGAGATGCAATGACCTGATGTCCATTTCCCTTAAGATTCGGCATACCGTAGATGTTTGGGAAAAAAAACAGATGACCGAAGATCAGGAAAAGAATGAGAAATGAAGCATATTCTGGAGCTTGACCATGAGTGAGAAGAATAACGAATTCAATTCAGATCTTGATGGGAAGCCAGTGAAGATTATAAAGCACTGGAATCATGTGGTTAAACTTCCTTAACCTTGTTAAAAGTTATGCAGCTGGATTATGTACCGCTTGCACAAACTGTAGCAGGAATGCCAGCAAGCAGTCTATTGCAGAAATCATGTCTCGATGTAATGAGCGAATGGACACGGCCTCAAAAGCCCTTCTTGTAAGCAAATGTCTAATACCTGCAATACTACAAAGCTTGAAGTAGGATTTCAATTGAGTATGCATCTTTCATATATATGCAAGAAAAGCTTGTCAGAAGCACAACCACGGGTACAACCACGACACAGAGGAGGGAGATGAGTAAATTGATTTGCAAAATGATGTAATGGAATCTGTAATCTATATCTAGACTCTGACTTATGATTGGGCAATGTAGATGATTATTAACCCTAATTAACATATGCATAATTAGTCAAATTGACCCAAATTTATCACAGTTTTAGGTTAAACTTCCAACAAGCTCCATAATCTGTAGCCAAGAGTTATTACAGAATTGGCGTTTTTACCATACGCGTGT
>BQKZ01000235.1:142246-163322 GCA_036244855.1 Temnopleurus reevesii | reverse complement strand
GCAAAATATTGTTATAACCAAGAGAGGGCGCTAAATACGATTTAACGGTCAAATTCAAATTTTCAAAAGAATTCGCTCGTAGAAAATTATGCTATGATCTTGAAATGTGTATATAAACTATATGTCATGGTATATATCCCCAAAATTCACATTTCTTTAATCTTTACCAAAACTATACATGGGCTTTAAGTGGTCTATCATCAGCCACGTGTGTGTTTGTTTTATTATTTTCTCTACATTACAATATTTTTCTCTTGAGCAAAGTTCCCTAGAATCATATCACTCAGGGAGAAATCCTGGAGAGCCTCTAAGAATTATAAACTTGAAATCTAACTTAAGAACAGAATTATTTTGAAAGAAATTAATATCATCTTGTTTTGTTTTGATAACTCTGTCTACTAGGGAAACCACAAGTTCTGAAGTACTTGGGAGAAAACCAGACCTAGAGTTGTTTATTTTTTTTCAAATGCCTTTGTCCATCATCAACCTCTCCGCTCCTTTCTTATGACACCAACTCTCTTCCTCACTGTCTTTATCTCTCTCTCCCTCAATCATCTTTCCTCCCACTAAATTCCTCTCTCCTTCCCACTTTCTGCCATCATTCCCCCTCTCTCTCTCTCTCTTTCCCTCTACCC
The DNA here is from genome assembly GCA_036244855.1 of Temnopleurus reevesii. Taxonomy (NCBI): domain Eukaryota; kingdom Metazoa; phylum Echinodermata; class Echinoidea; order Temnopleuroida; family Temnopleuridae; genus Temnopleurus; species Temnopleurus reevesii. The sequence continues at coordinate 162,687 of BQKZ01000235.1, read as the reverse complement.
CCTCCCTGATTTTCCAATCCGCTCTCTCTCTCTCCATCCATCCATCCGTCCCTCCTTCTCTTTCTCTTCCCCTGGTATCCCTCTAGTTCCAACACTGGTCAAATCTCCTCCTCCCATTCTCTCTCTCACTCTCTCCTCCTCTCCATTCATTCCTCCTTCCTTATCTCTGCCCCCTCCATTCCTCTCTCTTATAATCTCTTGATACCAATATCCCATATGTTCTTCCTCTCCCCTCCTCTCTCTCTCTCTTCCCTCCATCCCTCCTTCATCTCACCTCTCTCATTCATTAATAGGGAACACTTCCATGTTCGCACTGTGCCCTTCCATGTAGAATACTTGGCATTCGTCAGGGCAACATGATCCTCCATGTATTTGGGGTTAATCAGAGACAGCAGCACCGCATGAAAGGGCAAATAACACCAAACACCGCCGCAACATACATGTACCAGTGAGAAGGGAATTTTCCCTGCTTGAACATGCGTTGCTGTACATACTACTCCAAGGCTATAGACCAGTTCGGTTTAGGTGTTGATTTTTATGCTAATTTCTAACTGGGGGGCTTCAGCTATGCTTGTCTATAGACTATCCTCGCACTGACATAGCAACACACCTGGCTCAAAACTCAACCTATTGCACAGTACTTTTGTTCATCTATGGAAGCCCCCCATTTTTGGCCGCCTTTTCGTACAGTGCTCAGAAGTCAAATTCGTGTATAACAAAGGTGGCAACAGGTCCAAAATATGCAGAAGCAGGGTTGGAAATTGAAATGTGAATCACCAAACAGCTAAACCAAATAATTCCTCAAGGTAATTCCTAAATGTATGTATGCATTCTTTCCTGGGAAAATATTTGGCTCAGCTGTTAGATTGTAAACTCTAGGCGATTCCAATTTTTTCTTCATATCATGCATATTCTCGAATGGTTGGCATCTCTGTTGTACACTGCGAACCCAGAACATTGCAGGAAAAGAATGATCCCAAAAGAACCCTGATAATTATAGGGTTGGACTAGGCAGATTTCATGTTGAATCCAGATTCAAATTCTCGCCAACAAACCTAGTTCAGTGGTATTTCTTAAACCACTTCGTAATAACTGAACTACAATATTTGGGATCCAGTTGGCATTCATTTCTCATTGCTCCGTCCAGCAAGCCTTGGACAAGCTTTCGGGTAGTCAATAACAACCTTTGTTTATGAAAACTTCAGGTTATTAATCTTGCTGATAAAAATGCTAATAACAATATATAGGCCTACTATTATTTTCTCTCATAGACAGAGATTTGATGCAGCCACAACTACCAGGGGGGGGGGGCAGTACATCTTGATAACAACAAAATTTATATTGTGCGTCATTAGAAGATGATTTAATGGACCAGTACGCTACAATAAGCTTTTAGATCGAGATATTACGGCTGCCATCGTGAGGTAAAAGAATATGCTTGGCTTCACTGGTTAAATGCCCTCCCTGGGAAGCATGTAGACAGTCATTATTATTTACCATTAGTCAGAATACAGACAATATTAGACTTCATTTCCAGACGTGAATAGATCCATAAAATAAATTCAAACATAAAAAGACCGCTCTACGCTTTGAAAAGTGGGGATGGGGGTAGCCGTGTATTATGATTTTTACACACTCCAATAGGCGTGCAAGTATCTACAGGAAAAAAAAATGGGGGGGGGGCCCCCCCCCCCCCCCCCCCCCCCCCATGTTTAGTGGTAACTGCTTTGGCTGGTAGAGAATTACTCAGCAGTAGCTGAAAGAAAAACTTTGGAGTATTCAAATTAAGGGTATAAAATTAGTGATAACAAAGATATACTCCACTTCTATCTCTTCTGTGATAACAAGTTTGTAAACTGGTCGGACACAATGCAGAAAAGTACACATGTAGGTGGGGGTGTTGGGGAGGCCTGCGTGACGTACATGGAATCTAAAGGTGTGCTTATAAACAGAGAGGAAATTGTACTATTTTTGTTCACTTTTTTTTTCAATTATTGAAATTATGATGTCACTCCTAACGACAACCCCATAAATATGCCTATTATCCTTTGTATGAGAGAGTATGAATTCAATTCCACTATTAGCCGCCCACATATTATGGGAAAGACATGTTTAATCTAGGCCAGTAATATATCATACACCCAGAATTCATTTCTTATTCATACCTTATGCCTGAAAAAGAAATCACCCCTACGTATTCTGAAAAATTGTGAATGTACATGCATGTAATAATTATTTTTCACATTGTTTTGATCATTTATTAACCTATTCCTTTGTAAAAATGTTTATTGTTCAAAATTGAATTTTAAATCAATACACCGACTTGAGTTGTAATATTCTTTGAGCCAAGTTGAGGTCTCCTAGTAGAGTGTGTACATTTGTATTCTCTTTCCCGCTAGACAAACATTGCTGTACAGCTTACATGTATATGGCTGCACTTGCGGTGAGTTGTTGGGGAGGGGGGTGCAGCACCCCCTTCTGTCTTATGGACCATTTTTCTTTTACATATAAAAATCAGCATGTACACACTGTGTATTCTCTTTCTCGCTAGAAAAACATTGCTGTACGGCTTATACATGGCTGCATTTGTTAGTTTTTGTGGAAGGGGGGGGGGGGGTCAGGTGCAGCATCCCTTCAGTCTTATGGACCATCTTTTCTTTTTTGCACATGAAAACCAACATGTATAGAAATCAAAGACTACCAATACACGTAAAGTGTTGGCATGACCATAGAGATGACGAAAGCCAGCTAACCAGGCAGAGTGTGTATTCTCTTTCCCGCTAGACAAACATTGCTGTACGGCTTATACATGGCTGCACTTGCAGTGAGTGGGTGGGGGGGGGGGGGGGTGCAGCACCCCCTTCTGTCTTATGGATCATTTTTTTTGCTTACACATGAAATTCAACATGGACAGACAGCCAATTCTACCAATACACGCAAAGTGTTGGCATGACAAAAGGCAGATCTCTCAGCAGAGTATATATTCTCTTTCTCACTAGAAAAAATTGCCGTACGACTAATACATGGCTGCACTAACGGTCAGTTGTTAGGGGGCAGGGGGTCAGATGCAGCCCCCTTCAGTGTCTTTGTGGACCATTTTTTCTTTTACACATGAAAACTAGAATACAGACAGCCAAAACTATCAATGTGTTGGCATGACGAAAGCCAGCTAACCAGGGGCAAAGTGTGTACTCTCTTTCTCCCTAGACAAACATTGCTGTACGGCTTATACATGTCTGCATTTGCGGTTTGCAGATGAGATGACTACATTGGCCTGTGAGGGACCTTGTTTACAACAATAGTCTTTACATCAGACTCTACTGTTTATTGGTCCCTGATGTGTGGAGTTAGAGATGCCAATGGATAATACAATTTCCTGCATGTGAAATGTTCATAAATTTTCCTGAAAATGGAATTTTGAATTCATCTTTTACTTTGAACGTAAGAATCTCAGGAAATTTATTTTTCTACAAAGAATGGAATCTCTGATTTGCTGTGTCTTTGCGTCACTGGATGTTTCCTTAGTTGGAATGAACAGCAACAATTTATATGAAAAATAGCGATCAAAATCTGAACAGTTTTTCCCCAATTGTATTCAAAATCTAAAAAAAAAAAAAACAATTTCAAGAACTAGATATATACATGTAGATACAATGTACATGTAGTACAGAATTGTGAACTTATTCGGAATAACTATTACATATGTATTCAGTGCTTATTTCTTAAGTGAATTTTTGAAGATATGATTGTTGTTCAAATTAATGATTTTTGTGTTGGGTGTATAAATAATTGAAATAAATTTTGCCTTCTCCCAACATGGATAAACACTGATTGACACCTGTCTAGTCATCAGTGTATCATGGGTTCGATTCCTACCCGAGAATGCCTATGAATTTTTTTTCACAGCTTCTCGGTAAAGCAATGTCAAACAGTGTTTATCCCTATTGGGATAAGGCAAGAATTATTTCAATGATTATTGTTATCATGCTTTCTCTCATGAATGAAAAAAATTGACTCAGCTATTTGGTTATTCACCTTCTAATTTCTATCCTCATGCATATTACAGAACGATTGGCATCTCTGCACATTTAACTGGTGGGCCAAATTTTAAAAATGTATTTCACGATAATGATGATCACTGTCCTCTGATTGCACAAGAATAAAAATGCTATCTCAAAAACAAAATCTGCTAAAATGGTATTTAAAACAGCAGAGTTGCTCTGGGCAAGACTAGTCCCTATCGAGGCACATTATCATAAATCTATGGAAATTCCCTTTGTTGCTATCCCCTGCATACTAATCACAGCAACAGTTCAAGTGCTGTGCTACATCTATAGTATGAGCATGCATTCTAGCCTACCTAAAAAGAATAGTAAACGTGTTCCGTAAACAAAAGAGAAATTTTTTCTTGCACAGTGGAAACTCATTATAAAGAGCTCTGATATAACAAAATGTCTCATATAAAGAGGTTAAAAATCAGGTGCCAGCTATTAATAACTAATTGTGTTTTTTTTTAACTCTGCTATAATAAGATTATTGGTAGAACAAGGTATTTTTGATGGCCCCAGGCACCTCATTGAATCTGATTTTCCACTGTATCTGACATACAGTATAAGCTGAAATTTTCAGGGTAGTTTTATTTTCATGAATTTGCTGTCTTGGCCTCCTGAAAATTTCCACTCTGAACGATGAACTTTTATATGGGTACAAGCACTAATAAAAATGTGAATATAACAACGTTATAATGTAAACATTCATGTTCCAGAATATACCAGGCATGATACTGGCTCCTTGAGAAAATACAGGGAAACTGGTGGGAGGTCCAAGTGAGCACGTAATGAGGACCAAGGCGAGCGCGAAGCGCAAAGCCATTACGGCCGGGGTCCAGCTCTGGGGTTTCTAGATGCTCTCTGGTGCATTTTGAGCTTAAATTGACACCTTTCTTTATGGATTTCCTTGGTTAAATTTCTCTCTTTTCTATTTAAAGAAACACTGACTGAGATCAGAGGCGTAAGCACCTATGGTAGTGCACAATACACAATGGGAATTTAAAAAAAAAATAATAATTTTTTTTTTTTTTTTTTTTTTCACGAAAAATACCGGAAAATACCGAAAAATCGGTAAAAAACGGGAAAGTATCATGCCTGATATACATGAGATATATTTTCATATACATGTATGAATTCAAGGCTTTCGTCATAAGTAAATGGCTGAGAGTATAGTTATTGTTGTCATGTTTCTCTCAGCTTTGTTCAGCTGTTTCATTTTTTCTTCATATTTTAAGGGTACATGTACAATTTGTAATTTCTTCCAATTTACGTAATTTACTTATCCCGATACTTGGAAATTTTCCTGTAATCTAAATCAAAATATAAATTACCTGAAATGTCTGTAAAAATAGAATTAAAATGCAGTAGGACCTTTTAAAATTTATATTTATGAGTTTATCTGGCATTAGGCCTAAAAAATAATTCTGAATAAAGAACCAACTAATCTGGCATACGTGTCTACTAAAACATTCACCATAAGATAATTTTATTCAATTCAGTGTGAGCTGCATTAAATTGATTAAAAGCTAAGCCTGTGGTTTCAAAGGGATTCAACGTCGGATTAATCATTAAACATAGCTCATAAACCCCCTCACCGCAAATTGCAGGATTGTGAATATTAAAAATCCCATAGCAACCTATCATGTACTTTACAAAGATATGATACACTAATCAAATTGAAGTTCACATAAAGATATAGTTGTATTTGGATTGGTATGAGTTAATGTTTTACTCGCATATTAGAGATGGATCTGTTTAGAGCAAGAAGGGTGTTAACTCAATTTCAAGGAGTATGGAGTTATGATACCAGCTTGCAAATTTGTTGCTCTATTTAATGATAGATGCACATTAAAGGTACAGGGTTAGGTAAATATCTAACTATGTATCAATGAAACAAAATGATTTTAACATTTAGGACTTTTCAATTTCTGAGCTTGAATGGCATTGAGCCAGGAGATTTGGGGGCAGAAAGGTGATAATATTAATAATACGTGCTAATCCGTGTACTACTACAGGTAACTCTATATTTTTTATTCAAATTTCTTGGGATCACAAAAACCTGTCCGACCAAGGAGAAATTTGACTTACAAAATAAAGGTAAATAACACAGCATGTTTTATATATTATTCCCCCTCCCCCCCCCAAAAAAAAAAAAAAAAAATCACATCTTCCTAGGCAATTATTCGACTTGGACAGGTTCGACCTATCTCGGAATAGCCAAAATGAATTAATGTCTTTTTGGCTCTAAACAGACAAGATTTTACCCATTTGTTGTGGATTTTGACAGGTTTGGAGGGAAGTAGAGTATCTACGGCAAACCATAGACCAGAGTTTTAATAATTAATGCAAAGAGAGGCTCTTCGTAATAAGTGACTCATCAGTAAATTAACACTGTGTGGGACACCTGAAGCAACAAAGGGAATTACTGATGAGGATGAGGGACGGGGAGAGAGGGGACGAGCTATTTTACAGAGCGAGATGGAGAGGAAAGGGAGCAAAAGGAACATGTTAATAAGGAGAGAAGGAGAGAGAGGGGGAACGATAAAATGGGGAAAGGGAAATAAAGCAAAGGTAAGAAGATACATAGAAAGTGAGAATGAGCAAAAATAGAAGGGGGGAGACAGAAGGATGAAAGAAAGGGGAAAGGGACTGGAAGCAGAAGGAAAAGGGGGAGTTAAGGATGGAGAGGTGGAGGGAAGAGAGAAGGAAAGAAAGGAGTAATGGAAGTGAAGCAAAGGGAAAAGAAGAAAAATAGGAAGAGAGGGATTGAAGTGAGGGAGTAAAGGAGGGAGAGAGAGAGAGAGTGAAAGAGAGAGACGGGGATGAAAGATGCAGTATACAGATGAAGAGAGGCGGAAAGAAAAAAGGAAAATGTGGGAGGAGGAGCAGAGAGAAATCTATGGAGAAGAAAGGATGAGTCAAGAAAGAAGGCCACAGCGAGGGTTGAAAAAGAAAAGAGAGAGAGGGTGAGAGACACTGGCTATCCCATCCACTAACATGTTCAACATCAATATCAGTACTCCATGTGGCACAGGGCATCTAAGCTGTTAGCTTTATGTCTCTACATGTTGTACATCCAATCAAATCCACGAAAGATGTCGAGAGGAGAGACACAGAAAGAGATTTGGAGCAGCGCACGAACAACATACGAGCATGAGATAATTAACAAAAATGGTGGCCAAATTTTCCATCCTCCGACGTTAATTAATTCACAATCATACTCTCCTTGGGGCAGTGTAGTTTGTATATTGTATGTACATGTACAGCTTATTACGATGTACATGTACATGTATGTAGCTCTTCTAATGCTCAGAGATTCATGGAAGGGCTTGAGGGGGACATGATTGGCATTCTATCCTTGCATCTCTTGTACATGATTTTGTAATGTAGGTCATAGTGTCATTATTTCAATAATTCCTGCATTCTCTAAAGGAACCTGTAAGGGGGAGGGGGTCATTATCTGCCGGCACCCCCTCCCCCATCCCCTATTTCTTTTTTTTAAATACATGCAAACATATGGTACTGCAAAATTTGCAATTTGTTATTGATTTATCCGAGTCTACATGTAGTATACATGAACACGTATTGGATGTGTACATTTTTTATGCTGATTTTTAAAGACAAGATGATAATTGATAGAAATGGCCTGAAAATATTTTTGCATATCAATCCACATATCATGTCTTAAATATGTTTACAACTTTCAATTCGGGAAAAGACATTTTTTGTTTTGCATTTACATGAGAATCTCCCATATCTGATCAATCATGATCTTAATACGACAGTTGCCCCTGACCATATTATACGCAGACCTGCTCATGAATAATTGATGAGCCGGAGCCGAGTGACATATGGCGCTGCACGTGCAGACGTACGTAATATTCAACCTTTTCATTATGCCACCTACACCCTAATTCCATCATCTAAACAGATCGTGAAGGTAAAAAATGGTCTTCCGTGTAGTGCGTCGGAGCTAAATTACTGACATGGAGATTTGGAATATTCATAAACATGCATAGATCTCCTACAGAGGATCAGACTGTAAAAGTCAATATTTTAGCGTGTATGAATTTGAGTGATTTCATGGAAATCATGCTTTGACAAATCTTTGCACATAAGTCTATGGACATCATACGGAGTGAAAATTCTAGCGATCAATGATGCCAAAATTAGCAAAAATAAAACCCCAGAGTAAATTTCAGGTAATCTAACAATTTTATGCACATACGCTCTATGCTACATATAGTTGATGGTTTAATATTTTGTTCTTAGAAATCGGTAATTGATTTTTACAGTTTGTCATTTAATGATATTCTGTCAAAACCATCATTTATCCCTTCTTTTTATGTGTACATTCATATCATTACTACGGGAGAATATCTCAACTAGATTAAAAGAAAAATCATTACTTAAAGAAAAATCACAATCACTAGGTATCATGAAACCTTCTATCTTACACAACACCAACAAAAAACAACAACTGTAGCATGATCAATGCATGATTTTAATCATTGAACTATCATAAAATAGTTTAATTATTATTGATATCACAAATCTTTGAGTTATTACATCTTTAACAAAAAAAAAAGCTATAAGTGATAATAGAACTTTTGACAAAAGAATGTTATTTTTTTTTTATAGACATGTCATCAACATCTAGTTTTTCCCAAATCAATTTAAATCTTTTAGCCTAATTTTCATGATTCTAATGAGGACAAGTAATTTAATTCAATAGAATAATTTCCTGTTTGAATTATTATTACCCCATTTTCAATTCATGATGATTTGCTTTTCATTAATTACAATATTCATGGAGCGTGATGGCTAAACGTGATGATTGACATTGTTGAGATCTACATGTAGAGTAAGATTTAGCTGTTTCGTGACAAAGAACTACAATTCTGTTTTGACTTGATTGTTGCTGTGTAAGGAGAGGCTCAGGCAAGCTTGAGGTGTTTAATAACAACCTTAGCACAGAATAGGAATAAAATTTGCATCTAATAATAATTGAGAAAGAATATTTTTAAAGGAGAATTACACCCAGACAATAATGAATGGTCAGTAAATGAAGAAAAATCAGATGAACAAACTGTGAAAATTGGAGCAAAATCGGATAATCCATTCAAAAGTTATGAATTTTCAAAGTTATTGTTTCCACCTGTGCTGGGCATCCTTGAATTGGCAACGTATAGCCAATTAGCATAATCTGTGATGTCATACATGGAGAACTCCTCATTCACTTTGTATATGAATTTATTGAAAATGGATCAATATCATAATTCAAATGAGGAATCAGCACCATTCTTTCCAGAATGCTTGCAGAATTGATGTGGCTATGAAATATTTATCCGAAAAAACAAAATTTTGTCTACTTTTCTGGAAAAAGAGGAAAATTTGAAATTTTGTGTACAAAGTGAATGGAGAGTTCTCCATGTTGGCAGCCATTTTGTGCATGTACATTTGCCAATTTAAGGAGCCCATGAGGGGTGTAAATAAAAACTTTGAAAATTCATAACTTTTGAATGGATGGTCCGATTTTGCTCAAATTTTCACAGTTTGTTCATTTTATTTTTCTCCATTTAATGATAGCAATTTAATGTCTGAGTGTAGTTCCCCTTTAATGTCATAAATGAACCATGAGCCATCCCAAATAATTACCCCAAGAGGAGGGGGTGGGGCCATTATAACCAGTAAACCAGAAGATGAATTTGAATAATTACCCGAAGAGGAGGGGGTGCAGGATAATCATGCCCCCCCCCCCCACCGCTGGTAAAAATAGGGTAAATGAAGCATGTGCCATCCCAAATCCAGACCAATCTCAGATGATTATCGATAGACCAGTTTGATCAATTTGAATAATTACCCCAGTTGAACATCATATTTACTCATTTAATTGCCTCAAAGCATAAAAGCCCAACCAATTAACCTTCGTAAGCTTCGGATGGGGCAGTCTCATCGTCATCGTCTGACAATCATGCAAATAAATGGCGAGGTATGATTACAGAGGAATGAACAAAGCGGTTTCGGTTTCCATGGAAACGGATGACTCAGAGTTACGTCTATAAAACCATAGATATATCACCTTCACCTTACACATCGTCCTCCTCCTTGAAATCTTTCTCGTGTCAGAGGTTAAAGGGCTGGCATTATTTTTGGTTGATGTGTCATGTATAGTAAGTAATGTAAATTGCAGTACAGTTTCCTGAAAAAAAAATGCTACTATTTGATTTTGAATTGAAAACGATTATTAATGAATCCAATAAGTCATGTCAATATTGTATGATCAGTCTTGTGAGTAGGACTACATACAATAAGCGCAATTCAATATCTGCATGTGTACATCGCTATTGAGCACATGTACACATATAAGCTGATAGACATGTACCAAACGTGTACATCATACATGTATGTATTAATGCACAACGAAGTTCAATTTATCCCCATACAGCAGTATCCAACATCGCACTGATGAGAGACAATGCTATTAGAACTATGCTATGCTCAAATTGCATTAAAAGATAAATAACCTCATGTACAAGTGAATAAAGACTAGTGAAAGAAAAAAAGACTGAAAATGGAATAATACTGCTTAAAATGAGGAAGTCATCTTTTTTCAAGAGAAAATAGTAAAAAGGTCAAGGGAAATCATAAAATTCTACAGAATAAAAACCAACAAGAATATGGGATGATCAAAACTCATCTTCTTCGCTTCTTATCTATTTGGAAGTCTACATGTTATGATGGATTTTTCTCTTTTTGCAAAAGTTTGACTGATAAACAAGAATTGTTCAAAAGAAGCTGTGACATTTGAAAAATGAGAATACGAAGAGGTTTTGATGCTGTATAGTTTACAGGAACATGATACTAGCAGAGCCTTCGAGAAAGGATCATTCCCAGGACGATGCTGTCCATTGGCTAAAAAAATCCTGAAAACAATGGGCTTGATATCCTGACCCCTACAGTGTCACATTTGTGCACTGTGAGCAGAGAGGACAAAGGAAAGGGACAAAATAAACACCTTCATTCAAGCATTCACAATAGCTTGATATACAAAAGAAAAATAAACTCATTATTCAATTGTGTGACTCCTGTTTGACATATTTCAGCAATATAAAAGGGAGGGAAATCTCTTTGGTGTGTATCGATTGTTGAAGGTTGAATGGAGTTTGTTTTCTTTGTCACAGGCCTTTGTCCCTTCTGCTCATGCTGCCTACAACATCATATTTAGGCACTGTGGGCACAAGCGTCAAAGGACTGGGACAAAATAAACAACTTCATTCAAGCACTCACAATAGCTCCATGATCAGAAAACAAAGTTCCAGGTGTGACTCTTGTTCAATATTTTCCACAGAATGAGAAGGATGGAAATTTCTCTTGCGTCCATGTAGCTATTGTCAATGCTTGAATGGAGGCTGTTTAATTTGTCCCAGACCTTTGTCCCATTTGCTCTCAGTGATGAGTGGCCAATGACCAAACATGTACATTCCCCCACACAAAGACTCTGTGAAATAAAGACACAGCAAGGCAACATATTTGACATCTTTCAGGCCTGAAAATATGGAAAATATTTCCAGGCTTGGTAGGGTATGAGGGGATGTAGCCGAGATGGGCTATTTTTAGGGCAACATAAATTGAATTTTCCAATCTAATTTTCATACCTCAATCCCATTAGGAGAGCATTGAAAGTACATCATCTACATGTATTGCATCTTCAAGTAAATGTATGATCATCTGCCATCTTGCCTAAGATTGATTCTCTTTAAATATTATAATTTTTGTATGAAAAGTAAATGCCTTTAGCTTGTTTCAAGTTTTAGGTGGTTCGACTCATCCTCCCCCCCCCCCAAAAAAAAATGTAATTGTATTGCGTCTCCATTGGCAGAGTGTGTTAAACAGCTTAAAATTTTTAATTCAAGTGCAAAATAGCTATATCACTGGGTTGCCAACTTGGATATATGGCAATTTATATGATTACACATGTATTTTCATTCTAAAAAAAATCTGCATCAAACAGCAAATGGTTACACAACAACAATGATCAGATTTTTGTGGATATAGGCCTACATGTATGTTCTCTTTCTATTCATAGAATGCATCTTTCATGTAATTTTTTTAGAGAAATGACACACAAGTTATTTGATCAAAACACAAAACATGTTCAATCACCTTTTTGAACCACTAATTCTGTAACAATACATGTACATTACCTTTGGCAAACAGTCTTTTTTGTTCTGTTTTTAAATTACGTCTAATATGTGACTTCCTTGACCCATTAATGGCTGGACAGTCCTCAATTACAACCCTTAATCACAAAAAGGGTAACCTAAGGGTAACCTAAGGGTAACCTAATTATTCCAAGGATCGTGCAGACACGTGCAGTTTGGACACATGGCGTGAACAAAGGTAAATTATGAGACCATGAGCTCACACAAGAATACCTCATGAGATTTGTAATTACATGTATTGCTTTAAATGAGTCTTGCTATATTAACGACTGATTTCATAAGACACAAGACTTATTACTACAAATGTTAATAGCGAATAATATTCATTCATTTCTTAAATCGCCAGTGGTTAGATCATGAATCGTCTTGGCTCTGTTGTACAGTATTCAACCATCATACAATTGTGAGATAAAGAACATGAATTTCGATAACCCTTTGTAGCCAACTTACAATTTTACAGGAAAAGTCTGAATATTTTACTACCTGTTATCACTATAAATGACCAAACAATAGATATGATCAAGTGGTCCTACCATGATCCCTTTGTCCTTGGTTTTTGTACTGTTTAGAAACAGGTAAGCAAAAGGTCTACAATTTCTGGATGCAGGAAACAATGTGCTTGCCCTGCTGAGGCATTTGCCCCCCCCCCCCCCCTATGAATTCCTACAGTATAATAACTTCAAAAGATTTCATAACATTGAAGTATTGAAGATTGCCTTGCAAGGCTGGTTCTGGTGAGATAGTTGAGAGAAACTGATGGTATATACATGTGCATGAACATGTACCTTCAACAAAAACTTTACCTTTCTTCCAAAGTCAACAATCTCAGGTAATTATGGCATTACAGTATGGACAGGAATAAAGCAACCAGTGTCCCATCATGTCCCACGAAAATGCATGCATTTTGCCTAGGCTTTGGTGGGACATGGTGGTAAACAGTAAGCTTTATTTCTGTCCATACTGTATGCAATTTGTTTGCACTGTTCTTCACACAATGGACATAGACCACACTATTAAGGATCTAAGGATGCAAGAAATATAGTCCTTGAGCAAATACAATTCTTAGAACTTAGGTCAAAATATTTGATTAGCATACAGTAACAGACAGGATTCAGGAACATAATCAAATTTCTTTTCTCACTGATTTTACATACATATATGTATGCCCTCTTTACATTCTGAGAGACATGACATTTCATACTTCATCCTGTTTAATACTCAGTTCAAATTCAATTTACCTGCATTTGCAGATGCTCTATCATTCACCTTTTTTCGGCTTGTTTTGCCGGAATGAAAAAGGGAATTGGCATTAACTAACATAAAGGGTATCTGAGCTTTAACAAATAAAAATTTGTGCATATACCACTTAGGTACATACAATTAACCCCAAATAATTTTATCCAACATGAAACTGATTTTTACATACATGAACTGTAGTTTAGGAGTTTGAAGCAAATAAACGTCTCGTTCATGATCAATGCACGGAACATAAAACCAGCATAATAAACTAAGGGAGTGTTGTTCAAAATCAACTGCAAATCAACTGCAACTTTGCAAATTGTAACGCGTATTTTCATTCGTACACAGTATGCGCATTAAACAAGACGCGCATGAAACAATGATTTTGATTGGCATGTTGGGTTCAACTGCAACTTTTGAACAACGTCCCCTAAGAATAACTTATCTTTTCATAAGAAATATCTCGCACAGACATGGATGGTGGATATAGTCTCAAAGAATTTCAACAAATAGGGCCAACCATAAAATGATGAAAATATTTGCGAATTCAGAATATGCTTTCACACTTTTAATTTTAGCGAATGTTTATCCATGAACCATGACATGATGAATATAATTAATTGGAAGCTTAGTATAAATTAATTTCACGTTGGATCAACAAGCAACTTGGAGACAATTTCATTTTCAGTTACAAATAGAGGCCCAAATAGATAGGAAAAAACTTTTTTTTCACATTCATGAATTACAAAAGCATGGCTGATCACAATGGACATTTGATCCAACAATTTATACATTGAAATATTTTAACATGCAACAACACACAGCACAGGCAGCTGGCAGCTGGAAAATAAAGACAATGTTCACTTACAGTTGGTGTTTATTCCGATGAAAAATATTGAGGAGCTAACAGAACTAAGAACAGCAGCAGAAAAATAACCAGAGGCTCACGCCAATATCTTCTCAGGTGTAAAAAAAATTCTGAATGATGAAAAATAAGACCGAATTCGTCCCCACGTCGCGGGAAAATTGTTCTGTATGGTTTCCAATGTTTTGATGAGAGCGCGCGTGCTGCTCACGAAGTCGATCGATCGCGCGCCAGCGAGATTCCCGTACGGAGCGGCGGAGATCTCGCAAAGGCACTTGTTGTATTTACCGTGTGGTCGATTGCCGGTTCTATTTTGTACAGAGGGGTGTTGAAATTATGAAGTTACAATATTTCAGACAAAGAAACGATTAAAGAGGAAGTGAATGGTGGGGGNGTCAAATTCAGTGGAAGCAAACATATTAAATTTTAGATCAAATTCAGTGGAAGCATACGTGATTTGAATGATTCGTTTCGGGGCCAGTAGGGGCTGCATTCAATTATTAGGTCCTCGATCAAGGTGGTATTTCATTGACATATTTGTTTTCAATTTCTGACGAAAAATTAGCCCATCTGTGCTGGCGCTTGCAATACTCCTCACCTCATTTCCTTCTATATCATGATAGACTTTTAAGATTGAGTCTTTCCGATTAAACGGCAGATTTTTATATATTTACATTGATTAATTCTGCTCGTAATGTTTGATCTGTATTTTTGTTTTCCTTCTCCATTTCATTTACTATTAACCTATAGCTTATTCTTTGAGTTCCCACAGAACAAAAACATCTGACTTTATTAATAGGTGAAAACAGGAAAAGTTCTCAGTGGGGTAGGAAAAGCATGTCGCCTTTGGACTGGTTTTTAATCAAACGAAGACAAAAGGAAGGAAATTGCCGCGGAAAAAATACCCGCCGATATTGATCTAAATCGTTTCCTGTTTATAAAAGACACGGATCATTATGTTTTTACTTATTTCTCACTTTCTTTGTGTTTAGAATATTTCACAAAATAGCTTTCATTGCATTAGGCCTACGATATATATTTTTTTTCGGGGGGTGGGGGGGGGGGGGGGGGGGGGGGGGGGGGGGGGTGAAACGAAAGGTTCAGGAATGTCTTTGTTACAACGTTTTATTTCTTTCTTATTTATATTTTTACCACGTGTTAAGTAGTGATAATAAGTTCAACTTGTTTGTTCTCTTTTATTTGGTATCGTGCACCGGTTCAAGCACCGGTCATTGATGGAAAAAATTTCCTCATTTTCAATTTCAGGTTGTAAAATTGGCCGAAAACAATTCATTCATGTGCTCTTAAAACATGGGGGTTGCATGCGGGCCAGAAACCTATTAAATTTTAGGTCAAATTCAGTGGAAGCAAAAATAGTGAATCTTAATATAGGTCAAATTCAGTGGAAGCAAACATATTAAATTTTAGATCAAATTCAGTGGAAGCATACGTGATTTTAATGATTCGTTTCGGGGCCAGTAGGGGCTGCATTCAATTATTAGGTCCTCGATCAAGGTGGTATTTCATTGACATATTTGTTTTCAATTTCTGACGAAAAATTAGCCCACCTGTGCTGGCGCTTGCAATACTCCTCACCTCATTTCCTTCTATATCATGATAGACTTTTAAGATTGAGTCTTTCCGATTAAACGGCAGATTTTTATATATTTACATTGATTAATTCTGCTCGTAATGTTTGATCTGTATTTTTGTTTTCCTTCTCCATTTCATTTACTATTAACCTATAGCTTATTCTTTGAGTTCCCACAGAACAAAAACATCTGACTTTATTAATAGGTGAAAACAGGAAAAGTTCTCAGTGGGGTAGGAAAAGCATGTCGCCTTTGGACTGGTTTTTAATCAAACGAAGACAAAAGGAAGGAAATTGCCGCGGAAAAAATACCCGCCGATATTGATCTAAATCGTTTCCTGTTTATAAAAGACACGGATCATTATGTTTTTACTTATTTCTCACTTTCTTTGTGTTTAGAATATTTCACAAAATAGCTTTCATTGCATTAGGCCTACGATATATATTTTTTTTCGGGGGGTGGGGGGGGGGTCCATTATCGATAACATAAGAAAATTCACGTGGAGAAAGAAATAAAAGATTTTTCTACGTTTTTTCCCCGTTCATCTCGGATCTATGAGACTCGGGCGCAAGGAGAAGGGCGGAAGGGCAAAAAAAAATAAAAATATATGAGAACCCTTTTTTCTTTGCTTATTAGCCCATCGGCGGGAACTGAATAAATATTTTTTTTATTTATATTTTTCCATTTTTTTTTGTTTGCCTGAAAATTTTGAAACACTTATGCAACTCGAGGGCCGTACGCGCCTGTCCATGATCATTCTTTTTTTGTTGTTGTTGGAAGAGAAAAAAATTGAAATGAACTTAATTTAATTATCCAGTGGTGAAACTGCTTTTTGTAGGCCTATGATATAGCAACCCGCACTATTTAGCCTTTCCTCCGACACGCTTGTTTTATTTGTTTGTTTGTTTGTTTGTTTGTTTTTTTGTGTTTTTTTAGTGTTTGATGCCTGAAATGTAGTTTTTCCAGCGCTCTCGGCCACGTGCTTCTCAAATTACAACACGCTCATCGAGCACGATCTTTTTACCCCTCCAAATATAATGGACTCACCGCATGAGACATCGCATAGCGATATGACTCCAAAAATAGATTTCGTCGGAGCCGCATGCGGAGTTTGTTTTGGTCTGTATGCAAATGAGCTTTGCAAGGAAAACTACGCAAAGGGGATAATTGATATCTTGTCAGGACGATGAACCGCTAGATCAAAGAGTTATCGCAACTCATATCTCTTTGGCTAGATCTAGGTTGGGCTAAAACGTGTTTTTTGGACTACATGTATAATTATGCAGCCTATAATGCATGGGGCCGAGGAACCTGGGGCCGATTGTTCGAAATAGACCGGCAGCCAGCAAGGGTTAGCCTAGCTGGAAAGGTTACCAATTTTAATGTGCATGGATGCAAAGATCGTACTCTCCGATATTACGAATGGGCCGTCTGGCATGTCCTATCTGGTGGATCTGGCCATGGGAGGGGCCCAAAGTGGTCAAAAAATTCGGCTAGCCTAGCTGGAAAGGTAACCGCACAGAACCGACATCAAATGATTCACCATAGTCTCGAGATAGATGAATGGGCACTGCAAGACGATGTAGGTGGTGGAATGGGCCCGCCAGACGCCCCCAAAATTGTGGTGCCCCATAAGGTTATGTACAAAACCAAGATTACAGTTTTCCCAATAGGCATATGTACAAAATCAACATGGGAGATACATATCGAAACCAGTTTCAAATTAAAGCTTCAAAACCCCAGAGTACTGAGTGACCAATGCCAAATAAATTTTCAGCCGCTCCAGGGTCGACGGACGCCCCTAAAATTTTGATCTCCCATATTCTTGTGTACAAAATCAAGATGATATTTTCCCCATAGGAATACGTGCAAAATCAATATCAGATATATCAATCGAAACCAAGTTTGCATTAAAGCTTGAATACCCTAGAGTACAGAATGACCAATGACAGAGACATTTTCAGCTTTTTGGGGGTCGACAGACACCCCTAAAATTTTGGTCGCCCATAAGGTTGTGTACAAAATCAAGATTATACTTTGTCAATAGGTCTGTGTACAAAAATAATGGAATCATGAACACTGATGAATGCACGGGAAACAATTGTATTTAAGTGTACGTTTGAAGTGATGAAGAATGAAGATATTAAGGGCATCTGGATTTTCATTTTAGCCAAAAGAGTATTTGATTTTTTATAGGGCCTAGCAAATGGTCCTCAAAAGGGTCCCAAAATGGGTCTTAATCAAACGCGGACCGATTGAAGAATATGGGAAGGGACTGTTGATATGCAATTTAAACACTCACAAAGGCATGCCCAGGCTCAGCCGCCCCTTCAACTGTGGTCTCTGGATAGTGACAAGTGATTGAAGTTTATATATTCAATTTCTTGAAAATTACCAGAAAATTTGCTTTTTACCTGAGTACTGAATTAGTAAAGTAAATAAATACTATCAATTCATAATTTTCAGAATTTTACATTATCATGGCAATATTATGGACACATTCTTCGGGAAAATTATTTATTCATGGTATAATTATAATGCTAATTATCATTTGTTGCTTTATTTCTGCAGTTGTCACAGTAGAGTTGCTACCCACATGTTCAAAAGATTAAAAACGCTATTCTTTAAAAACATTTTTTTTAATATTCTCAAGGACAATTTACCTCTTGAGCAGTATCTATTTATCCAAACAGAATTGTCAAATTAATTCATAAAAATGCATAATAAGTATATTCAAATTATATGGAGATGAACAGTTTTCCAATACAATAAAGAGGTATACTCAGATAAATAGGGGGTATTCCTCTTTACCGATGCAATATATTATTTCATTGTTATTATTCAAGATGTCTGGTTTGCAAGGGAGCTCTCATGAGGACGCAAAGTGAAATCCAGTTATTAAACAGATTTAAGACAAGTTGAATTATTGAAATCATATGATAAACAGAATAATTTCCCAAACATTCAAACATAGCCTACCTGGACAAAATAATAACAAGATAATTATGCTGTATCTCTACATTTGGTGTTACTGAAACATTGTTGTATTTTCTAAATATATTGCTTTATTTTTGTGTACGTTAGACAGTTGTAACACTTGCGTATATAATATTTCAATCTGAATGGAAGATCGTTGAATACAATGTAATTTAGGTCAGAAATTTGTACCCGCCAAGAGAATGTAATAATTCCTTCAATTTACTGCTGTATTATTGACGTACCTATGCTTTCTTTAATTTCTAAGATTAAATTGGAGAGCCCCTGGACATCACAATATTTACATCAGGAAATTAATGCAGTTACTAAATAAATGACTTTGACTTGTACTGTCTATATTTAAATTTGAGACCCAAATTAGCATGATTAGGGGCCCTATTTTGGGCCATTTGTCAGGCCCAATTAAGATTCAGGTCCGACTTTGGCTGAAATTGAAATCCAGAGGCACCTTTGACGCCTCCATTTTTTCATTATCTCAAATGTACACTTATAACAATTGTTTCCCATGCATTCATCAGTGTTCATGATTCCATTATGACGAATTTTGTACACCGACCTATTGACAAAGTATAATCTTGATTTTGTACACAACCTTATGGGCGACCAAAAGTTTAGGGGCGTCTGTCGACCCCCAAATAGCTGAATATTTCTCTTTCATTGGCCATTTTGTACTCTAGGTTGTTCAAGCTTTAATGCAAACGTGGTTTCGATTGATATATCCGATATTGATTTTGCACGTATTCCTATGGGGAAAAATATCATCTTGATTTTGTACACAAGCTTATGGGAGATCAAAATTTTAGGGGCGTCTGTCGACCCTGGAGCGGCTGAAAATTTATCTATCATTGGTCACTCTGTACTCTGGGGTGTTGAAGCTTTCATTTGAAACTGGTTTCGATTAGTATCTCCCATGTTGATTTTGTACATATGCCTATTGGGAAAACTGTAATCTTGATTTTGTACATAACCTTATGGGGCACCACAATTTTGGGGGCGTCTGGCGAGCCCTTTCCACCCCCTACATCGTCTTGCAGTGCCCATTCATCTATCTCGAGACTATGCCGAATCATTTGATGTAGGTTCTGTGCGGTTACCTTTCCAGCTAGGCTAGCCGATTTTTTTTACCACTTTGGGCCCCTCCCACGGCCACATCCACCAGATAGGACGTGCCAGACGGCCCATTCGTAATATCGGAGAGTAGGATCTGTGCATCCATAAACATTAAAATTGGTAACCTTTCCAGCTAGGCTAACCCTTGCTGGCTGCCGGTCTAAAATGGTCTTAGCTACCCTCTTCTTGCTAAGACGTCTTGACTTCTTGTGCCACCCTCGTAACATAGACATTAGCGTTGATACGACTATGTTAAGAGGGTGACACAAGAACTGTCTTAAGACGCCTTAGCATGCAGAGGATAACTAAGACTATTTCGTGCAATTGACCCCTGGAAGGTGAGATGGGCCGGGGGGGGGGGGGG
>BQKZ01000235.1:121777-132424 GCA_036244855.1 Temnopleurus reevesii | reverse complement strand
GGGTAGAGTCAAAGTCACATCTCTTGTCTCAGACTCGTAATGATTATCTACTTTTTTGTATATATTACACCTAGGTTCTTGGGAAAAAATATGCAAAGTTATGAGCAATTTTAATTATCTGTTTTAATGCGATCAAAAATTTACTAAAGACATGTAGGTAACTGACGTTACGTAACTGACGTTACACTTAAATCCAGTGTTTGTGCATCTTTCCATTCTTGTTTTATTCATTAACTACCTAAAATCTGTTGAAGTAATCCATTAAAATCAATAAAATGAAAAAAGATCCCCAAAAAATTACCTTATAAAAGAATAAGAAGAATTTAAAGCAATTTTTTGTTTGTTGATTTTATTCTCCGTAAGAAGGTCAAATTGCAAATTGTTTTATCTTAGATGGTTGTCTGTAATATAAAGAAGACTCTGTAGTAATTTCAGATTTTCACTTTAAACTATGAGGGCACAGTGCGACTTCAAATTTTGGGGCTCTGTGTCTTTCTGTAGTGAAAATGCCCCTTGTGCCATTCTTTTCCATCTATACAGATAAAACCATCTCGTCTGTTTACCTATTTATCTATCTTATGGGGTGTTGCTCAAAATCAACTGCAAATCAACTGCAACTTTGCACATTGTAACGCGCATTTTCATTCGCGCACGGTATGCGCATTTAACAAGACGCGCGTGAAACATTGATTTTGATTGGCGCGTTCCGATCAACTGCAACTTGCGATCAATTGCAACTTTTGAACAACACCCCCTATGTATCTATCTATCTATTAATCTATATATCTATGTATGTATGTATGTATCTATCTATCTATCTATCTATCTATCTATCTATCTATCTATCTATCTATCCATCTAGCTATCTATCCTTCTATATATCTTTATAGCCAACTTCTCTCCACTGCTGGAGGAAGGCCTCATTAATTTTTCATCTCTTCCTATCTTGTTTCAGTCTTTTCCATTTGACAACGCCATGTTAAATCCTTGAGGTCGTCCATCCATCTCCTGCTTTTTCTGCTTCTTCTTCTGGTGTATTGTGTTTGGAGCTAGAAGAGCATTAATTCAAATGCAGTAGAACCTCTCATAGTTGGGACCACTGACATAACAAACTTTTACTCTCAAAAAGATTAACCCTAATCCCATCTCAGTTCATTGGTTGGGGGGGGGGGGGGGAGGCTTATTTGGCGCCCCCCCCCTCTGATCTTCGCCGTCGACCGCGCGATCGCGCCGAAATTTGGCATGCACATAGCCCGTGATGTTAACTCTTAGATTGCGTTGTCAAATTTTTCAAAAATCTACTCATTATGCTAATTAGGCTTTAATTATGCATAATTATGCATGAATTCTAACAAACAGCAATAAATCACTTGCTGAAGCTCCAAATGTGCTGATTTTTGGTCTAGATACTCATAGTAATGTTTCAGACATATTGTCATGGAAAGAAAATGCAATCAAAATCTATTTCTTATGTATTTTATTGTTTTTGTGAATTTCTTATGTATTTCTTTGTTTTTTCGACTTTATTATTTCTATTGTTTTTTCGATGGGAATTGTTGGTGACATTATTAGAGGCATAGAAAATGAATTTTAAATTCAGTTCATGCATTAATATGCAAAATAGACAAGGATTTATGAATATTGACTAAAAACACAATTTGCATTGACTTTGTACATAAAATCACGTTTTGGACTCATATTTGGCTCGACGAATATTTTTCAAATGCGCGTAGCGTCGGTACCGCATACCCGGTCATCACGAATTTGGTGTCAAAAGTTGCGCGAGATTTGAAAGATAAAAGTCAGAAAAAATTATGGCGCGAGCTTCTCGCGTTTCAGATTTATCGCGAAAATTGTCGAACCCCCAATGGGATTAGGGTTAATAAGAGATAAATCCTTTCATTCCCTTATTTATTATTCTTTTCCTTCCAACAGGGTCCCAACTTTGAGTTCTCGACAGAGACCCATGAGGAGCTACTCTACAACAAGGAGAAGTTACTCAACAACGGAGACAAATGGGAAGCGGAGATCGCAGCTAACATCCAGGCCGATCATCTATACAGATAAAACCGTCTTGATTGTTTGGAGCTAGAAGGGCATTAATAGGCGGGTTTACTAATAGATGCAAATTTAAAGCATACTTTATACATAAAGGGTGTTCTTGACAACCCAAAAGCTTGCCCGACATAGCAGCAAGTAATTGCAAACTTGATTCCAAGTATTGTAATTCAATTGTAACTAACAGGTGTAAGAAATACCACGTAACTATGTTCTTTGGCAAGAAACGTGCATAAATTTGAATCTATTAGTAAACCGGCCTATTCACAGACCAATGGTTTATGGCAAAAGGGCTTTGGGATTTCAAGTTTGTATTCTAATATATAGTATTTGCAGTGATTCTGTGTACACATGAACTCTCACACAGCATTTTACTTTTGCGAATGTAGGCATAGTCCTTGCAAAATTTGCAAAACTTGATTACTTGCAAAAATTGTATTGCCCTCTTGGCTTTGGGCTTATGGTCTTCAATGATGAATTAGTGTCTTTTTGGCTTCGAGAAGTAACTATTCATATAGAGATATTTTATGATAGATTTGCTCTAACAAGGTAACATTTGAATTCATTTCCAATTTATGGAAGAACTTCAATGGAAATTTTTATCACATAAGCCAATACATCTGGTAATTGGAAATAAAGTGATTAGAAATGCTTCAACCCAGCGAATTTGATCACCCAGAGGGTCATATTTTTGGAGTCTCTTCTTGGGTACAAAAAAAAGAGGTAGGATGATGTCTTTGTCTGTCTTATCATTTCTGTTCAACACTTCAGAATAATATTATGTGTTGTTTATGATCAGTTTTGCTCACATAGGATTGTGTAAAAAATTGAAAATGATATGAGTTTTGAGCTTGTTAATCTTCCAGGGCTGGTCATATCCAATATCTGGTAACAATTTGTGCTTTCTTGGGGAGATGTAGTTGTTATGAGTGTTTATTTCCTTTGTAATAACTCTGGAAGAATGCCAGAGATAAGGCACACAATATTTGCGACGATAAGTGAGGTATCAACAATAGTGCATCTTCCTTGGGACCATTTTTCTATGTTATAATAGATTTTATGTCCATTTTGTAAGAATCAAGCATGCATTAATGGATTGGAGAGATATTGCCTTTTTTATGAAGTGCACACAAAAATAGAACTAATACATGGTTGCAAAGAAACTTTGACAATGAGATATTCAAGTTCTTTACAGATTAAAAAAAATCAGAGGCAGGCATTGTGTGAGGATGTGTGTTTCTTTTGTACATTAGGCTTGATATGCCTATGAAGGACCTTTTTCTATTGACTTGCATGGTTTATGTCAATATTGAACTCGCTCGGATTGTTTCATGTGATGAAAACTTCAAAAAGCACCAACATATTCAGTTTTGCTGTGTTTTCACCATGTTTTCTACACAATTTCGTGGCTCTTATGAGCTTCTGTTTTAATTGGAGCTGAAGAAATATTTGCAACCATTTGTAAGCATTTGTAAATTGACATATTGTGCATGCAACATGCAGTTATTAAAGCAAGAATAAGGGATTGTTTTTATGGCTTTACAAATTGGATGGTTACTGTTGAATAGGAAAGAAAATGTGTGGGACAATGTTCAGCATGGTTTGAGAGGTTTATAGTATCATCTGTATCATTACTGCACTTTTAGCAGAAGGGACATAGAAATCATCTTCATTTAGGCCTCCACAATAGCTTTATGAACACAACATGAAGTAGCTTCCTTGCTCACAGACGCGACACGTGTTTGAGATCTCTCCGCATAATAAAACGGAAGGAAATTAATATGTATGCTGTATTATGGTTTGTTTTCTGAACATCATTACGAGCATGGGGAATGCATATTAGTTTTCAAAGCTAGTTCCCCAGTTGACCAATTAGAGGAGTCTTGTCAAGAGGACTAATTTCCAGACGATTGTAACATATGGATGGATTGAATGACGTCTGTGGTGGATAGACGTTATACAATTAATAAAATAATATTGAATGTTATTTATGATTTTATTTGGCTCAATTATTGAGTTGTTGTATTGTTCAGATTTGTCAGCTGCAGAAGAAATATACAGAGATGCCAACCGTAACAGAATATGCATGAGATGTACAGGGATTTTGATATGAATGCAATGTTATCATTACAAGTGAATGGCTGAGAGTACGGTCATTGTCTTGTTTCTCATACTTTTATTCAGCTGTTCTATTATTCACATTTTAATTTCTACCTCGTGCATTTTCTGTATGTGTTGGCATCTCTGCTTTTAGACCTCAAGGCTATAATACAAAGAGCTGGGATCAACAAAATAACCTTCTTATACAGTTGAACCTCTATATACAATAGTGAGGAACCTGGGACCGTCGAAGACGTCTTGATATAGCAGGAACCTTGTGATATCAACATTGTAGAAAAAGTTATATAAAGAACTGATACAAGGTGATTTTCAAAACCCCAACTTTTTGTTTTTCAGTATATCATATTTTAGACCTGGGTTGTGTTTCATAAAACTGTTCATAGACACAACTTGACGAACCACTGGTGACCATTTGCTGCACTCAATAATAACATCTGGGGTTGAGTCGCATAAATGAAAGGGTCATCAGTTGTTTGTAGAGCCGTGCGCACATCTATGCACAGCTTTGTGAAACACAATCATAATAGATCAAGATTTCATTAGAAAGAGGGAAAAGTTTGCTTGTCCCAAGGACCCTGTTAAAATGAGGTTCAGCTGTATCAATCTTTACATCAGGAATGCTATTATATTTGGATTGAGTTTCATAAAGCTGTGCGTAGATCTAGGCACGACTGTACAAATGACTGGTGATCCTTTCTTTGGTGCGATAAAGCGCCAGCCGTTACCATTGAGTGTGAGAAAGGATCACCAGTCGCTTGTACAGATGTGTGTAGATCAACGCACTGCTTTATGAAACATAACCCAGATCTCTTTGTACTGAGGTACAACTGTATCAAGATTCTCATTTGCTCCAGTGCGTTTATAAAGAGGTTCCATTGTATTATCAAAACCTGGTTTCCGATAAAGCGAAACCAACCCCTTAAATTATTACATACATGAACAAACTGAAAGTTTGAGCAAAATCAGTTGAATTCTGCATAATTTGAATATCGTGATCCCTGCAGCGAGGTTGACTATTTAAAAGGAATATTTGGCTTCATGTCGGACAACTTCCTATTCCTTTTGTATACCATATTTCCCCGTTTTCCAACCAAAGTCAAAACGTTTTTTTCTTACGTGTAGTATGCCTTCCCAATTCTGCATGAATTTTTAAAATAATATCGAACCCTTGTTCCAAATTCTACATTGAATCATCTTTAAAAAAAAACATTTTTGTGGACAATAGTCGATAGGAAGCTGTCCCCTAGCAACTCACAAGTTCCGCCTGAATCACTTACTCGAGGATCCCCATTAAAGGATATCATTGGGACTTTAAAAATTCAGAATGGACGATCCAATTTTTCTCATATTTTTAGTTTATCTAGTGTCAGCAAAATAATTCCAAGGCTGTTTCACCAAGTTCCGAGAGATTTTAAGAACGACTTTACGCACGACTTGTATCAGCTCTTGTGCTGAATGATCAAGAATCGTACACGAATTACACTCGTTTCTTCAAGTCTTGTGTAACTTTAAGAATGATTTGGTGAAACACCGCCCAGGCGTGGGTTCTAATTTAATGGGGTTCCATTGTGATCACGCTGAGAAATTTTATGGTGATAAAACACAGGAGTCAAGCAAATATTAAGCACAAAAAATCTCAAATTATTGAATTTCACATGTTTAATGAAAAGTATCGTTTGCACTTCCACTTTCTTCAAAAGATCAAATAATTTATCTTGCATAAAACCAGAATGGAAAGGAAAGAAATCGATAATAAAAAATAATACCACAAAATTAATAATACTTAACATATCCAGAGGTATTAAAATATATAAATAAGATGATTTTCGACCATATTAATCAACAATACTTTTCACTTTGGTAAATCATATAATTGAAGGAAAGTGGACATAATTTATAAAAAAAAGAGAATGATGCAGTAAAATGCTGGCATTAACATTCCAATATACTCCAATTGTAAAAGAAAAGGTCCCAGACAAGAATTTTGACAGAGCATTGCAAAAGAGCATGTTATGAGAAAGCTGCAATTGTTTGCAAGTTTCGGTTGATAGGCCAATCAAACTCGTTGTTTCATTGGGCACCAGTTAGAAGCACAGAGCCTCCGTAAATGAAAAAACACTTTTCAAATTGCAACTGATTTGCAGCCGACTTGTCAATGATGGCAAATTTCAAGCAAAACAGTGAAACCTGAAGTATTTTGTCTATATCGTGGTTACCACGACAACAGTGATTCCATCTATATCAAAGTGATTAGACAAGAACTTCAACCTGTAGAGCGTTCAAAAGAAAATCAGTTTGGCGGACCCAGCACACCACAGCCAATTTCATAATTTCCTCTAAACATTGTTCGCAGGATTCAATAATCATAATTTTGACATTATCCCAGGGTAAAATATTAATTGCAGAACTACACACAGAATACTCTGATCAAATTACCAAACAACCAACTGAGCATCTATATCATCATAATGACAAATCAATCAACTCTGCCTAAATCTAACTTGTCTCGGTTGTCTATCAAATAATTGCCTCTTACAGTCGATGGGATTTTTGAACAAATTATATATTAAAACATATCCTATTTACCTCTCCTATGTCTAATTTTTCCAAAGTCGAACAGATTTTTGTGGTCCCAACAGATTCGACTTGGGCAGAATTACCCCCTATCATGCCTGACATGTTCTGCAATATTAATTCCTTTTTGTGCATACATGTACAACTAAAACAGAGAAGTTTTTCATAAATGAATAACAAATTGGCAAATTTTTAACAGGAAGAACAAAATTACCGAGATCGGTGGAGGCAAAACTTGTCATAAAAGTCCCCTAAAACAAGCTTAGACTCTATCAGAAAATTTTCAGATTTTCAAGGTTCTCATTACAATAAAAATTAATGTTTGTTTAAAAATAATTTATACAAACCTCTGGACATAAAAATTTCAAAGAAAATTTAAAATTCATAATAAAGCAATGCATGCATGGAATGATCACACCAAAAACTAACTATATCACCTCCAATCGACTACAGAGTCCTTCCTCTCTTAAGATATTATTTTAGCATTTTATTTGATGTCCAAAATGTCCTTCAAAAATCACAAAACAAATAGTTATTTTGCTACATAAACTTCTCAAGATGAGTTAAGGATCACTTTTTATTTTTTTCACTTCATTATGGACTTATTTTTCAGGATGTTGAGTGAGAGATAACATGCCACAACTGAAATTACTCGTGTTTGAAAACATGCAAGGCAGTTGCATTTTGGGTATTTCCTAGGTTGCATTTCATAAAGCTGTTTGAACATCTACACACGATTCTACAAACGACTGGTGACCTTTTCTCAGGTGTGATTCCGTGACAGTAGATAATGCAAGGAAAGAGTCACCAGTCAATCATAGAGTCGTGCATACTCTTCTGAAAAGCTTTATGACACTCAACTCATATATGCTTAACTTTGTCTCAAAACCTTCATACAAATTTGCAAGTGATCCCAAACTTCTTTTGTGTAGAGTATTTATGTTCTTAGTACTTTCCACGTACACTTGGAGAGAATTCTGGCTATAAATAATATGCATACCAAAATATCATTTGTGTCTATTTTTTTTTCGAAACCCTATGTGTAATTCAAAATGTTGAATATTTTCAAAACACATTTGCTTGTTCTCAAATTTGTGTTGCACAATCCACTAATGAAAACTTGGCACCATCCTTTCAATACAAGCATGATCTGAATGAACTTCGAACACATTAAATATCATATTTATCCTCTCTTTCCAGCCCCAAAATACTGCAAACAAAAAGAATGCTAATACATTCATATTTGTTATTTATTTCTCAATTCATGCCTGCATATATTTGCAAGAAATCTGCAAAAATTATTGTACTGCAGATATTTCTGAATGTACAATTTGAGTTAGGTCATCAGCCTCATAGTCCGATGCTCATATACGGCTCCAGTTTATCATCTATTGTCCAATTTTCACATTTCACGTTTACCTAACATCTATAGTTTGCATTCTAAGGTTGCTTATTCCAAATGACAGAAAATCTTGAAGGAGTTAGAGCACAGAATACTTAACACCACCAGGAGGGTGTTTCATCAAGATTTGTCGCAGAGACAATTAGTCAGCACTGACAAATTCCTTGATTGTGATTGGATGAAAAGCACTATCGCCGACAGTTGCCATGGGAACCGTCGGAAAATGACTCCTTGTCGCTGCGACAAATCTTGATGAAACACCCCCCAAGGAGGGCGTTACATGAAGCTTGTCGCCAGCTACGAGTAGTCATTTTCCAACAGTTACCATAGCAACAATCAGCAATAGGGCTTTTCATCAAATCGAAATCAAGGATTTCATTGAATTACTGAGCCTTGACTAATTGTCGCTGGCGGCAAGCTTCATGAAAGCTGCATTCATTTCATTATCAGGAATATCATTACACATTAAATTTAACCATTCAGCTGCTCCTAATGTTTTAAATCGACAATAATTTCTTGAATATCCACACGCAGGAAAATTTTTGAGGACACCCATGACTTATATCTGTAGATAAGGCCCTCCAAAATGATTGCTTAAATGCCCTCCGCCAACCAACCCTCTAAGAATGGCCCAACCCGATATTTTTTGTCACTTAAATTGAAATATGACTGCAAAATTTGTTAAATGCCCTTTAAATTTACAATTGATGCAAACCAATTTCAATTTCCATTTTAAACATAGTTTTACATTTGTTTATATATATAATGCCAAGGATTTCCATGCAAGCCTGCATTCTTATTCTTCTGGAATATAACCAAGCTCGAAAAAATCTATTCAAAGTATGACAAAATAGAAAAATGAAGGTAAATGCGTAAAATTCACTTGAACAAAATCTCTGGACCGTGATACATCTTTCTACATGAAGAAAGCGTATGTAATGCTGTGTAATTTTATTCTCAATTTGGAAATAATGCCTGTCGTATCAACTTTGATGGCAAAAGGTATAAATATTTGAACAAAATAGAATCACTAGATGCATTAATTTGCAAATTTATCATTCATAATGCTTTGTTTTCAACCTATTTCGACGATCGTCATTCAGTCACCTAATGAACATTGTGTTAAATTCAGATTTTCCCTTATTAGAGGGATTTGTAATCGAATTACCAGCCTTACCCTGACTGGAAAAAAGTTATTTTTTCATTTCATTTTCCAGGTTTAGTGGGAACCCTAAAGGTTTTTCAAGAATGATAGAAGACAGAAATATCCTAATGCTTACACTCCCTATTTTCGTTAAGGTGAGTTTTCTGCTGGAAACTGATAAAAATATTTAATCGAGTTGACATTGATTGGCTTTTTTTCCAGAAAACCGGAGCAGAAAGGCAGCCCTCTTCCTCCCGGAAACATCCCTAAGATAAATTTATTTGCAAATGATACATCCATCGGAATATGAAACTTTATAACCTAGTCAATGGTACATCATAATTCAATCACCTATAGAATTCAAAGACATTGAAAAAAGAACGATTTTCTGCATAGTCGCTATCGATCATAACACACTTCTTCATGTTGGAAACTAATGGAAATAAATACATTTGAGAAACAATACTTTTGAGATTCGAAGCATTGGTCAAAATAATGCCGGTTACAGCGTTCGAGCTGGCCCGATATACATCCCATTCAAAAGTCTCTATTCCCCCTCGATGGATTTCTTTTTGGTATTACTAAAAATAGCCGTCCCTAGATTAACGCCACCCCTTAGAATAGAAGATGGTCAGAGTCTTTTTCAAGATGCGTCTTTCGAATCCCCGCTCCCGTTCGTGTCTTCTTTCTTCGGTGTTTCCGGTTTGCTTTCCTCCGCTTTCTCCTTGGCGTCTCCTTCTGATTTGACAGCCTCTTTGCTCGCTCCGTCTCCCTCTGTCGATGGCTTGTCTCCCTCTGTTGTTGGCTTGTCTTCATCTTTGACGGTCATGCCTCCCAGTTTCTCTGCGACGTCGTCAGCGTCCTTTTCTGATGTCTCAGCCTGTTTGGACTCTTTTTCCGGCGCTTCGTCAGTCTTTTCATCTAAGGGAAAAAAAGAAGAAATATCATTCTGTCAAAGTAACTAGAACCAAAAAAAAAATTGACTGTGGGGACAAGCAAAAATTATTATCTTGTTCAAATTTCAACTAGACATATGCAATGCATAAGAACGTATAGTTGTCTTTGAATTTTGAATGAACTATCATGACAAACATCATCATTGGATGACAATCGAAACAGCAACTTCTCAAGATTTTCTTTTCACATCATTTCCCAATCTGTCCATTCCAACTCTGTTCAATGCTAGAAAAATTTGTAACATTGGAGATTATTAATCCCTTGTACACATGCAGGATTCGACTTAGTGCCGACGTTGTGACGTTAGACGCAAAAGAACATCTAAAATTGTTTTTATAGGTTGATTCTTTTTTCAATTTGAGTGTTAAATTAAAAGAAAGAAAAAAAAAAA
>BQKZ01000235.1:107472-118975 GCA_036244855.1 Temnopleurus reevesii | reverse complement strand
CTAACAGACTTGCCAATCATCTCAAGAATCTCAAGTTGACGCGCTAGGAATATGGATTGGGAAATGATGCGTTAAAATAACAACCAATGAGCGGTTTCTTAGCCCTGTAAGAAAACTTAATTCCCTGATGCAATTTCAAACTCCATGTTTATATAGTGGTTAACATAACTAATATCCAGCGATTATGAAGTTCCGACTGAAGAAAAACAATGACATTGATATTTGCTTTGGATTTTCACACTTTACTACTAGTACATAAAAAATCTGGTCTAATTTAATACCAAGGACATCGATGATAAGATGCATGGAGATAACCAGTAAAGAGCGCATCAAATCTACTCAATGCATTTAGCAGATAATGCTACATGTTAAAAACACAATATATATTTAATGTCAGCATTCTTAACACAGAATAAATACTGTAAGAAGAAGAGACAAAGAATTTTGGAAAAAGAGAGAAGTCATAGAGAAGCCCTTTATTTTCTCCAGAGTGTTTCCTATGGACTTTCAAAATGTCCTAAATAATGATCATCCCTCTTTATCATGTTGAAATCCAACATGGATCAATTTTGCTAAAATTGTCATTTTTCCCTCTGATTTTTCTTAAAAGAATGAAAAAAAAAAACCAACAATTCCTAGGGTTGGTCCCCCTTTAAAAACATGAAATAAATGACACTCACCTGCTGCAGCTTCGCCCATTGCCTTTTGACATTCCTCAAATTTCTCCTTGAATTTCTTTGCATCTGTAAAGAGAAGAACATGGATAGAATGTTAAATACTACCCATTTACACAAAATATCATCATAGCGTAACCCTGTCTTCATAAACTTAGAATTGAATAATCGTTGCTTATTTTTATTTGATATTTTCATCACCAAACATTCCCCATTTAAGATATTGGACAGAAATCTCAGACACCTCTAGATTGAAATGCTCATTAAGGTTTTATGGTGCAATAGTTTTCTTCCCCATTACTAATACCATGGTTATCAATTAATGTGAATAGAATCGAAAAAGAAAATAGACAAAGTAGAATCCCATTCAAACCTTTACAATACAGTGAAAACTCGGTATAATGAGGTGCTTGGAAGCATAAAAATACTTTGTCATGGCAGTGATAAAACAATAAGTTAAATAGCGGGAACCAGATTTTTTTCTCTCTTCATATCAGGAATTTCGTTATATAAAATCTCTTTATACAGAGTTTCCACGGAAGCTTTGGTCACATGAGGGAAAACTATTTCTCTATTTATTCTTTTAAATTCTGAAGCTATTGTGAAGGACTGAATAGAAGTTGTTCAGATTTTTGTTCAATTTCCTTGCCCATTCTGCTCACTGTGGAAGTTCCAATAACACACATCACATGTGTAGATACATACTTTATAACAAAGAGGAAATCCTTGTCTCCTAGAGCAAATGGAAAATGTTTGAATTGGGTTTGTATATTTTGTATCCTTTCTTTGCTAAATTCTTCGTGGAGATGATTTGAATCTTTAAAAAAAAATTGATACGGTACAGATATGATCAGTAAGCACGGTTTCTCAGCAGCTTATTACTAAGCCCCGAAAGATGGTTAAAATGAATGCTATTTCATCATCTCATATCTCATATTATAAGTGAAAGATTTCTTTCAAGAGTTACCATATGAAAATCCTAAGAAAATAATCCTGTATCTCTAAGCATGTTAGACATTTTAAAAGGCCATTAACACTGGTCAACAGCAAATTTGTTGTCTGTGATTTTTTCAGCTGATTTATGGTAAATCTGAGGTGCTGAATCCAAAAATCACATTGGTTTTGCTCAATCAGGTCAAGTTTCCGAGCTATCCCCACATGTTGTTCTTTATGTTTTGTACACTTGAATGCATGTGTGGAGCACTTTTAAAGGGTTTGGTGGGCTGAAATGTCATGGAAAATTGATATTTTTGTTAGAAATGATTATACTAATGGCAATAAATATCCAGGTCCAATATTTTCTGGTAATTATGTTGAAAATCCCTCAGTTTGAAGCTGTGAAACCTTAAAATCCTCAAAAAATTGGATGGGGCAAAGTATAAAGTTATTGGACAAAAACTGAACTGGAAGACCAGCCAAAATACTTATTTTTCAACATAAGAATATGAATTAGATAAACAAAACAAAAAAAGTTTGAGGAAAAACAAACAGAATTTGTGAAAATTATGAATTTTTAATTTAAAAAATGATGAAAATAATAAACACCATTATAGACCAATTGGCAACTTCCGTGACACCTTTTATTACCAGATGTACCATGTTATCATGTTTATATAAGAAAATTGTGAATATATATATTTATATTTATGACAATCTATTAATTAAAATGATAAAATCTTATGAAATTCAATTGTTTTAGTACATGAAATATTATTCAGTTTCATAAAAATGGAAATATTAAAATGTTTGTTAAATTTCTTTAAAAATCTGAACATTCTGAGTTTTTTTTTAATTATAGGTATTTATTCTCATCCATGGATAAAGGATAAATGGTGAACGAGCCATTATCTTATCACCAGTGTCACCAAATTTGGATATTTGTATAGTGATTTTGGCATTATTTTCATCACTTTTTATATTATTAAAAATTCTGCATTTTCTCTTTACCTCTCAAATTTTCCTTAAACTTTTTGGGTCTTTTTTACTACATTTATGTTCTGCTGTTCATAAATAAATATTTTGGCTGGTCTTACCCTTTAATTTTGAAAAAATAACCATATGAGTTCCTCATCCGAATTTTTAGAGGATTTTGAGGTTTCATGGCTTCAAACTGAGCCATTTTCAGCAAAATTACCCATTATTATATGACTTTAATATTTCTTCCTATCAGTATAATCATTTCGAACCAAAATATTCATCTGCCATGTCATTTTATTCCATCAACACCTTCCAAAAGGGATCTACACATGTGTACATGTGAACAAAACGTAAAAAACAACATGTGGGGATAGCTCGAAAACTTGACCTGATTGGACAAAACCGATGTGATTTTTGGATTCAGCGCATCAGATTCACCCTAAATCAGCTAAAAAATTGCAGACAACTTTTAAAAAGTTAAATTTTGTTGACCAGTGTAATCAAAGGCAATTTCACCAAATGCCATCCAAATCGATTTCGGGAATTATCCCTTTTCAAATCAACACAGTCAACCTTGCCAAATTCAATAGCTTTGACCTAAAAAAAAATTTAGACTTGTGAGGCAGAGAATAATTTTCCTGGTATCTCATTGCAATTTGCCATACATTTTTAGCAAGATTGCTATCCAAAAGATGTTTTGTTTAGTAACTTTGTCACATAGAACCTGTAAAGTAAAGTATTGAAAATGTATTCTTTCTGTCCAAACGCTAATCAATGTGTAAAGTAAAATTATTTCCCTGGGAGAGGTCAAAACTATAGAATATGAAGAGGCTCAAAAGACCTTTCACTGAGGGAAGGTTTACTGTACTCTGTTAAAAAATAATCAAATTTTCATCAAAAAATGAATAATCTACTCGACTTACTTTCTGCATTGCCGAATCTAATAGCTAACGTCTCCTGCTTGGGTTCTTCATCAGCGAAATCTGCGAGTGTGCTCCATACAAATGCTTTATCACTGCCGCAGTTGGGTTTTAGTTCCATTTGTGTTGAAACTAAACAAAGTGAATGATAAAAATTATTAGAATTACAGACAATATAGGCGGGTTAACTTAGTCATGCAAATATCATGCAAATCCTTGTTCTTGACAACCCCAAATCTTGTCCAATACTTGCCTGACATAGCAACAAGTAATTATTGAAAACTGGATTACAAGTCTTGTATTTCAATTGTTACTAACAGATTTATGGAATACCAGATAACTATGTTCAATTACAAGAAAATGGTGACATTGGAATCTATTAGTAAACTGGCCTTTTGTGTTGAAACTAGACAAAGTAAATAGCGCAAAAGAGAACAATAACACAAACACTAGTGTTTGTATTTGCAATTTTTGCAAATCGTATTCATTAAATATGCAGACATGATCAGTGAGCATTTTTCTCAGCAGCTTGTTACTAAGCCCCGAAAGATGGTTGAAATAAATGCTTTTTCATCATCTCATATCTGGCATAAATAAATTACTTTTTGCAAGTATAAAACTCAAGATCTATTCTTTATTCATTTTCTTCAAAACGGAAATCATTTGACTTATCACGACACCCTCATAAATGAAAAACCTTAAAATAAGTTGTAGAAAAGCTCAAAATTGTAGGGAATAATTTCATTTCTTTTAAAATTATTGATTGGCATACTTTGCTGTAAGGAAATATTTCTAACACTATAATCATACCACATTAAAATAGTTGCTAAAAGAACTTTTTGGAGCAGTCTTACTAAAACAAAAAGAAAATTGTGAAGTAATACCCAGAAGATTATACATTGAAACTGAGATTCACTCAAATTAAAAAAAAATGATGCTATTTGATTAACCATTACAAAAGTTTCTAAATTTGAACCTACTGGCAGGTAAAAAATGGAAAAAGACTTTGACTTACTATAATGATTTGCACAGATCTTGAATGTTTTATCTCTCCTCATGAGTATTCTAACATGGCCGTTTTCACCTCCTTTCTTCTTGAGCAGTTTGACCTCACCGGTACCCCTCTCCTTCCATTCCGGTGGGCTTTCCTCGTTGGCATACCTATATAGCTTTGCTCTCCTGTCATCAAACAAACACATTTACAATCTTGGTTAAAAGCTTTCATTGAGAATATGTTAGACAACTAGGTAAAAATCAATTATAGCCTTATCTGTTGAGCGCCATCAACAAAGTTAATTTTGATTCAAGCATGGCTGAATGTCCAGGGTATGAAAAAAAAAACCCTTGTGCCAAAATGAGCGAACATGACGATTTCTTTCTTTTCAAGAAAATTCACTAAGTCATGATAGTATGATAATTGACAATTATAGATAAAATGGTAATTTATGATAAATTCACTCATGAAACTTGAAAGAAATTCTAGCAAAATAGCATAAAATACCCATTAATCAATGGCTAAGGGAAATTTCTCTGAATTGGAGTAATTGTTCCAAATAATTGTTAGAAATTGATTTGGACCCAATTAAGCACAAGGCATTTTTGACACCCTGGATAATAAAAAGTTGGTGTTCACCTTAGCATGAATGAACATTGATTCTGTAAATGGTACTTGACAGATAGGATTATGGAGTAACTACGACTGGGAAAATCTTTTAATAATAGTGTGAAATGATTTTTGAAAGACATCCAAAAGTTTTCAATGAAACACCCTTTATAATAAGAAACAATCGTGGCATGGTTTGATCTTATCAGTGACCCAATGATTAAAGTTGGTTCATACATCAACAACCCCCCAGTAAAAAAAAATTGGACGCTCTAACATGAAGCTAAAGTTGAAGAGATATGATCAGAGAGCATTTTTCTCAGCAGCTTGTTACTAAGCCCCGAAAGATGGTTAATAGAAATGCTATTTCATCATCTCATATCTGGCATAAATAAATTACTTTTTGCAATTTTCAATATTTTGTATGAGAAACATAACTAACAACTCATTCAGAAATTCTTAATTCTTGATATCGCATTAAGTACCCCGATGCCGCAATCAACATGTGGTTCTATACATGCCGGACAGCTCGGGGACTGATTCATTTACGGTTGCCATACATTGTAGCTTCAGCTCAAAGAATCGAAAAAAGCTCCATCCACCTATTCTTGACCTCCACAGCAAGTTCTTTCTTGTCTTGATTTTAGTATGCTGTTTATGTTTTCATTGTTTTTGACAATTCACAATTCGAAAACCTTTGGCCATGACAGGAATCACTTTAAGTTAATTCTAAGTTCATTCCATTTCAGGTAAATTTCCTGAATAATTTCTTAAGCAACAAAACGTTGGCTTAACTCTCTACCGAAACACACTATCGATCGGGTCATTTTCAGCTGGTTGAGAGCAACCAAACAATATTTTGATGCCAAATGGAAGCTTACATTTTGAAAATTTCCTCCTCATCTTCCTCCATACTCTTTATATCGACTGGCTTGAGCTTCACGATGGGCTCAAAGTAGATGTCAGGGCTGGTATCTTCTTGCTGCTTGAATACAAAGAGAAAGAGAGAAATCAATTGAAATAAAATGAATTTTAAATATTTATTGAAGGTTCACTTGTGGATGAATGATGAGAAGACGGCTTCACGGTACAAGGAGTTATCTTTCTTGGAAATAACTTGTTGTACTGTGAAGCATTCTTCTTATTGAAATGAATTTTGCAAAAGAATATCGGCCACACAGAGCTTTCATTCACCACTGCTACCTCCAGCTCATCCACAATCTTCATATTGACTGGCTAGAGCTCCACACTTGGCTAAAAGGAGATGTCAGGGCTGGTGTCTTCTTGCTGCATGGAACAAAAAAAATAAAAATAAATTTGTTGAAATGAATTGATTTCGTAAAAGAATATCAGCCATGCAGAACCATTATTCACCGCTGCCATCTTCATCTTCCTCCATGCTCTTCATATCGACTGGCTTGAGCTTTACGATGGGCTCAAAGTAGATGTCAGGGCTGGTATCTTCTTGCTGCTTCAAATACAAAGAGAAATCTGTTGAAATGAAGTGAACTTTGTAAAAGAACATTGGCCCTGCAGAGCTTTCATTCACCGCTGCCACCTTCATCTTCCTCCATGCTCTTCATATCGACTGGCTTGAGCTTTACGATGGGCTCAAAGTAGATGTCAGGGCTGGTATATCTTCTTGCTGCTTGAAATCAAGAGAGAAAGGGAGAAACTTGTTGAACTGAACCGATCCTATCCAGACATAACCCGACTACGCATCCTGCTCACTGCGGCGCTATGCAGTGTGGCAATAATGTACGATAATGCTGCACAGGCACTTCATTAGCCTGCGCAGCAAGGATAGAATCGGTTTGAGTGACCAAGAAACATCATCAAATTTACCTTTGGCTCCAATCCGGATATTTACAGACATCATACATGTAGGTTTGTTTAATATTTAAATCAGACTGCTGACAAACTACTGACAACTACATGTATTTCTCGCTTTTTTAGTCCAGATAGTCCCAATTATAGTACTCTGTGGGGGGAAAGGGGGCCCTGGATCTTCCTGAATGCTCCAACTTTCCAAGCCTTATAAAATTGGGTTTTGTGATTTTAAAAGGGAGTTTTAGCTCGGGGGCTTTACAATTCATTTATCCTGCTGCTAGATATGCACAATATGGCACGTTCTCTGAGACTCATAAGCTTGACTCGGTGACTCTAGACTATTCGGACCAATAAGCGCAGTCCGCAACCAATATAATATTGTCAAATCGTCAGATCAAAAAGGAAAATATGCGGGATGTGTGCGTTGAAACAAAATTTTTTCAACTTTGATCTGACAATTTGACAATATATTGGTCGCGGGCTGCGCTTATTGGGGGCTTATTGGTTGCCAAAGGTAGCCCAATAGAGTCATGGTGTCAAGCTTATGAACGGAACTCGGTTCAAGACGCTACGAAATACGTTAACTATCTGGATCTGGATCTGGATAATATAATTGATAAGCTCCTACAGGAACATCACTCAATGCGAAGCTGTATAGTGTATTAAACAGCCGAGGATTAGTCTAATTGCCTCCTATCCAGCACAGATAACTGTGCAGTTAGACAGAAAAATCTGACTCTCGGAGGGTTTTTTTAACGATTTCTGACTTTTGGTGGTGCCCCCTCCAGAGAGTCAGAAAACGCCCCAATTCAGCCTGTAGTGCAGGTTGTTGAAGCCTTAATACACGGCGTCTATGGGAGTTGGGGTGCTGCCGCGCACCCTCACAAAAAATCAATATATTTTAGGTCTAGATCATATTTAATTATGTATGAACACGAAGAAAANAAGGTACTGTGGGTTGAATAGGTACAAAACTTACTATTAAGATCTGCTTAAATAATATTTTATCTCACTTTTTGTTTATTTTTCAAATTTATTGAAAGATGTTTCCCATAACGTGGTCCATAGAGTAGTCTATCTAATAAAAAAAGTTATATTTTTTTCTAAATCTAAGTTTTGTCTCTCTTCATCCCAACGTCCCTATCTGCCCCATTATCAGCACATTTTTTAATATTCATCAAATGACCTATTTCTAGCGTAGATAAATAAATGAAAGTTTTGATGAAAAAAACGAAGGATATATTTAAATTAACACAAATCATGAAGTCCAAAGAATGAGAAGCAAACTCATTCAACACACAGGGATAAGTGGTCAGATGTCCAGGGAGCTTGTAGATATAATAAATAAAATCACACACAATAAAAAGATATGTTAAGATATTGAAGTACAAGAAGAATATCTAAGCTGGTTTACAGTCTCATGACAGAGGAAAATATATTTTGTCCTAACCCTGAACCACTTGTCCATTTCATGGAGATGTAGTTTACTAGTGACAGAATACTAAGAAGTAAACAACAAATCAAAGAAATATATAACAAATATACCATTTCATATGATACATATTTCATAATCAATCAATGATAGCAGTTGCAATGACAAGTTGATGGACCCCCAAGAAAAAAAAATGGTAATAAACTTAATACCAAACTGAAAGCTAGACAAACTAATAGTTCAATGCCCAGAAGAAGATGAAAAAGAAGAAGAAACTCAATGATTAGATTTTAAAATGAACATCGTCGTAGGGATTATTGCAAGAGAGATGCGCTCAAATACAAGTTGCAGTTGAAAATAAAAATCATTGTTTCATGCACATCTTAGATGCATAATATCATGCACAAATGAAAATGCGGATTTCTACTTTGCAAATGATTTTTCGGTCTATAAGTTGTAATTCAGTTCAGTTCAAACTTCATTTTTCATCTCCATTGAATTTGTAATTATGAAACAATGGTATTACAAAATAAGACATTGATGGATATTTTCAATCAAATCAAGGAAATTCATGTCATAATTGAAGCAAAGTGGCTCCGTACATAGGATTTGATAAACATGTATTGGGTTAATATGCTTTTACAATGAACTTTAATATGAATTTTACAAAAATGGAGGAACATAATCCCAATTTATTGCAACTTTCTGGCAACACCTCTAAAAACTCATTTACTATATTACACTGAGTTCAAATCTACCACATTACCAAAATATAAAGATAGCACTGCATATCATATTTAAAAATCGCTTGAGCACACAAAATACACCCTGGATTTATTAGAAGTACATTTTTTTTGCAATTCAATGACATAGTAAAAGAATACAGCAATACAATCCTCACTGTGAACAAAAGGACACATTAGGAGTGGACAAATTAAACAATTTCCATTCAAGCATTCACAAAAGCTAAGTACACAAAAGGATTTTCCTTCCCTTTTATTCCGCAGATAAAGATCAAACATGTGTTGCACCTGGTCAGCGAATAAACAGGATAGCTACTTTTTCCTGTGTGGGAAAGCTTTAGTATTGTGAAGGCATGAATGGAAGTTGTTTAGTTTGTCCAATCTCTTTGAACATTCTGCCATGGTGGCTATCGGACGATTCATTTGATGAAACAGCATTGAAAGACATAGTTGAAAAGAAGAATATTATTATTGTCTAAAATGAATGA
Organism: Temnopleurus reevesii; assembly: GCA_036244855.1. Classification (NCBI taxonomy): domain Eukaryota; kingdom Metazoa; phylum Echinodermata; class Echinoidea; order Temnopleuroida; family Temnopleuridae; genus Temnopleurus; species Temnopleurus reevesii. The sequence continues at coordinate 109,368 of BQKZ01000235.1, read as the reverse complement.
AGAATAAATTGTACGAAGACAATGAAATGAACATATATCCAATATACCTTAGAAACTAAACTATTGTTACTGTGAGCAAAAGGGACAAAGGAATTGGACAAAGTAAATACTTCTCATCCAGGCATTCATAAGAGCTGTGGAACATAAAAAAATGTAGCTTCCTTATTTATTCACTGAACAGGTGCATCACCTGTTTTGACATTTCTCTGCAGAATAATAGGGAAGGAAATTTCTTATGTTTTCTACAGCAAAGTGAATGCTTGAATGAAAGTGGTTAACTTTGTCCATATTTCTCTGTCCTTTCTGCTCATAGTGATGGTATTACAATAAACTGGCTTCACATTCTTCATGCTAATATAGTTCTATATATTTTGTCATAATGACTTAATGAATAAATATACAAGTGCAGCATAATCATCCCTACTTCAGCAATGCAACCATCATATGCTTGAAAACATTCAAATGATACTGCCAAGATTTCTGATGAAGTAAAGGGGAAGTACTGCTGGAATTATTGTGCTCTCAGAGAATGGATAGAAATCAGATGAACAAACTCTGAAAATTTTAAGCAAAATCTGAAAATGCATTTGAAAGTTATGAATTTTCAAAGTTACAATTATGTCCACTGATGGCGATCCTTGGGTTGGCAACGTTAGCAGAATCTGTCGCATAATATCAGACAAATCCAAATTTAGTTTGTATATGAAATTTTCAAAAATTGATTAAATATTACGCTTAGAATAAGCATTCAACAAGACTCTTTTCAAAATACATGCAACGGTAATAAATGCATTATAAATAAGCAACTTTGTATTGACTTTTCTGAAAAGAGAAGGGAAATGTAAAATTTGGTATATAATCACTAAATAAGTCTTCTGAGATAATGTCACAGATTTTGTCAAAGTTGCCGACCTCACAGATCACCATCAGCAGCATAGATTGTAATATCATAAGATTTACAATATGTATAATTTTCAATGGATAATCATTTTTTGTTAAACATTTCAGTAAGTTCATCTCATTTTTCTTCATCCACCGACAGAATAATAATTACAGGTTACCTCTCAATAATCACAGCTTTATGTATCTAACATAGAAACTAATTCAAACGAGATACCAAATTATTAAACTGGCAAGAACATACTTGCTAGGTACAAATATTTAAAGTCGGTCCGTCATGATCGACAGGACTTCCGGTTGCGAGCGTTCACGGACGGCGTGTTGTGTATTGGTAACAACGATATTTGAACATTTCCTTGCTTACGCACCTTGTCAAGCTCAGACACTCGGGAAACTTCACAAGAATTTCCGATCCATGATTGTCGCATGTAACTTTGATTCCTCCCCTCTTCCGCTTCGATTTTTTTCTTAAAATATACGAAACGCATACGTATATGCAATTGCCGAGATGTGAACTAGCGAAATATATCTTGTTTGCTCGATATTCAGGTTAAAATGCTGTGATGTTTCTGTTCGCCATTCTTCGTAATCAAAATGGCAGCGGCCAGTTAGCCACGCCCTAAACGTCATGTCGCCCCGCCTTTAAACACTAGTAGACTATCACTTTCCAGAGTCTTCTTCCTATGATCTATTTCTACAACAAACAAAACAAAAATGATACTCATCTACAGATTTCTCATACTGAAATGTTGGCAAGTACTAATATGATACTACTGCATAACTAGAATACATCTATTTGAAATACAATAACATTTTCAACTATCACTGAAAATCCAATACTTCCCAATTATGGCACGTCATACAAATGGCTTCAATACTTCTACATAAAATATTGACACAACTTCCTAAAGTCTAAAGTTATTACAATATTAATTTTTTTTCACATAATCATTCTCAATATTCATGTTTTATATGAAAATATCAATTTCTTTATAA
>BQKZ01000235.1:93182-106552 GCA_036244855.1 Temnopleurus reevesii | reverse complement strand
GGGGGGGGAGGGGGGGAGGGGGCTCTTGTCAGTCACTTCTGACAAATTATGAATCTGCCAATGGATGATTGTGACATTGATAGTTTATCATTATCATCACTATACACAGAGAGAAACAATTATATATATGTATCAAATCTTGAAATAAACGAGAAGAGGTTTCGTAATTTAGGAAACAAAAAGAGAGGGGCTAAATATGATTTGGCAATAAAATTCAATGTCTAGCAAGGAATGCATATTCATGAAAAAAGACACCTAAAATTTCATGCCACAGACAATTGGCATGAAAAATTATGGAATCTTCAACAAAACTACATTTGAGCTTTAAACATTAACCATTTCAGGATAAAAGATGTACACCATTTACAAACAGATCCTATCACTTGTGGTCAATTAACAATTAATTCTATCATATAGGTCTGAAGATTATTTGTCATATATTTGATTTCAAAGGCTTATAACTATCAAGTAATAGATGAGTATCTTCAGTTTCACTTTCAATAAAATCTCTACAAATACACAGAAATTAAAAAGCTACACCTTATCACACAGGAAGCATTTTGCAGGATTTCCACTATTTGACGAGGACAAATTGTCCCAACCTTTTGTATGATTTTTCTCTCCTGAATTTTCAAAATTCAATGACAACTTTGTCAACGTAATTAATTGATTTTAATCTATTTTGATGCATTCTTAATTACAAAATAAATATTGTGTTAAATTTCCTGATTTTGACATGATTTGAGGGATTTATTACTACATTCCTTGACATTTTCCTGACTGGAAAAAGTGAAATCCATTTTCCAGGTTTTCCAGTTAGAGTCGGAACCCTGACAGGTGATTTCCAGAAATGAAATCCAAACATCTTCTCTTCTTCACTGCCGGTACTACGTATATAACATATTTTTTGTGCTTTTCTATTTATGCTCACAGACTCTTGCATAAGATAAATAAAAATATGTCATGAAATTATTTGCGTAAGTAATTATATTTCATACAAAGTGAATTAAAAAATAATAAAAATCCTATTCTTAGATTCTGTGAACTCTTAAACACTGTATACCAAGGACTCAAAATATAATATCTTGCCCTATCAGTGTAGTATATTCACTGAACAATCCGTATAAATAAGATAAAATCCTACTGAAGTCAAACCTGTCTATAGTGGCCACCCAAGGGAAACAGAATGAAGTGACCACTGTAGACATGTAACCTCTTTAGACAGGTCCTATAAAACACATTATCGTCTGGAGGGAAATAATTAGCTGCCCCCTATAGACAGATAGCTGCTATAGGGAGGTGGCCACTAAGACAGGTTTAACTGTAGTCGACAGGATGAATAAAATATAGATTCTCCCATTTATTTTTTTTTCAAAATAGGATTGTTCATTCCCCTAAGTAGAGAGTAAATAAAATGTTATGCCTTAATTCATCAAAGCAAGAAATAAATGATAATACAAACACAGCCTCGGTGAATACACAATAACATTTCAAAGCATGAAACAGAATGGGATATCTTTGCTTTTTGCTTTGAATATCAATTTTTTTCCCTAGCTTCAATGTGGTTTCAATAAATACATGCAGCACTGTTTTAGACATATAAAAATCATTGCAGAGATACGAGAAGTTTTTCTAAACTGATAAAATAATAATCATGCTTATGAATAACTAAAATGCGCAAAATATGACTTTTTTCACATCCATTATCCAAGTTGTTTAGCACAATTGAATAAATATCACTTAAAAATAAACATTGAGTCCCAGCACATCTTTTGAAATATCAGAACTCTTTCTTTGCAGTTGCATAAAGATATTTTATAGCACTATAATATAATTAGTCACACAAGGAAAGGTAGCCACACACACATACAGACAGAAAATGGAAGGTTTAAAAAAAGTAATTTGAGCTTGCGTTCACGATTCTTTCTAGTAATTTTCATATTTGTGCCTCAATAATTACTTATATATATCAATAATACACAAAATAACTTACAGTATTTTTAAAATATCACCTTAAATCTTAAAATTTAAGATGGCACTTTTTCTTATTGCATGCAGATATTGCATTAATGACCATGATCCAGACACACGATCATATAATTTTGAAAGAATGCTTGCATTTCTATGAAAGGTATGCAGAGAACACCCAATGTAGGGACTGCCCATCATCATGAGTAGGGAATCCTGATAGACCGCGCTCTCTTCCCCTCTCACTCAATATTGCGGTCTATCGGTCCGTGGTCTATAGGCCCCTAGTTGAGGGGCCTTTAGACAGCAGGACCGATAAACCGCGCTCTCTTCCCTTCTCTCCCAAGAGTGCATACTATATACACCGCCGTCTATCGGACCCTAGACGAGGGGCTGATAGATTGTGGGGCCGATAGTCCGCATTCTTGAGAGAGAGGGGAAGAGAACGCGGTCTATTGGCCTACTGTCTATCGGGCCCGCGGTCTATCGGGTATAGGCCATCATGAGATATGTTATGCCCCAGTCACATAGAGGCCCGGAAGCAAAATAATTGAATACGAATCTTTGTTTTGAGGAATTTAACTGTGAACTTAACAAAGATCATGTTGCTTCCAGGCTTCTATGTGACTGGGGCTTTATTGGAGAGTCTTATCAGGATGGTGAAAGACTGAAAAAATTATAAGAAAACATCCAGCATATCTTGTGATATAGAGGGACCGAGGTGGGGCCGTAATCATTTTTGCATGCATAGAAATTACTTTTGCACAGCCATGTTTGCATATTTTTACTGAAAAAAATTAGTGGTGGAGGAAGGGGGTGCAATTCTCTTACTGTGATTCTGTAGCCCCTGTGATATCTTCTCAAAAAGAAAGACAAGGGTAAAGCTAATTATCTCAAAATGTTTAAAACTAATATTCTAGCATTTCATAAGATTTCACCACCCTTCCTGGAAATGTCAGTAAAAATTCTTCAGATCTAAAAACATCACTAACAAACTTAAATAAACTATGATTGTTCAGCATGCAAAACTTCATGATTGTCATTTTCGGAAATGTTTATGAAAAAAATTTTGATCATGATTGGGGCAACAAGAATACATATTCCAGCATATAACGACACATCATGATTAGCTGTCCTGGAAATATTAAAAAATACAAGCCAATAAGAATCTTATAATAAATAAACCTATGATTTTTTGTAGTTGGTTTGTAACCACCCAAGATTGCCACTGAATCAAAGGATGCAGTGGCAATGTAATTTCAATATCTCTATGAAAACTCAATTTAGTGTAACTTCCGGGGTGTTGATCAAAATCAACTGCAAATCAACGTCAACTTTGCAAATTGTAACATGCATTTTCACTCGCGTATGCGTATTTAACAAGACGCGCATGAAACAATGACTTCGATTGGCACATTCCGATCAACTGCAACTTGCGATTAATTGCAACTTTTGAACAACACCCCCGTGAACTTATAAATTGCTGCACAGTGAGCCCATATAGGCCGTATTCTTTATTTTTGGTTTTTGGAGCAGACACCTTGGATTGCGCACCGTAATATTTTCAATGCGTAGTTGTGCACCATCAACCACTTACACAGCTGGCAGTTGAGAATCTTAAAAATGAAAACAACGTTCCCAAAAGAACGACACAATATACATTTGAACATTTGAAGAATAGTGCAACAAACAAAGCACAATCTTTTTGACATTGAACAATTCAAAACATGTTCTCATTATCTCATTAAAAAGTTGTGTTTTCTCTGAAAACAAAGTTATAGAATGTCTCTATGCATAAGGGGACATTGCCTCACAGCAGCTACCCTGGGTAATGTTTGCAATTATAATTCTTATCCTTCAATGGCTTGCACAAAGTCGTCATCCTCCTCGTCATCGATCTGGCTTTCATCTCCTTGGCTGCATTCCAGATCAGGTTCAAGTATCTCGATCCAGTAGGACAGCTTCTTGCTCCGAGCCCAACTGAAAGTATTGTCAAACTTGACGATATCTAGGGAGGAAGATAAAAATATAATAACGATAATCATACATAAAACTTTATCAAAAATATAAAACGCACTCTCCATCCTGATTAGATGCTCAAAGCGCTTAGAGTAAGTTAGACAGACAAAATAAGAGGTAATTGAAGTTAAAAAAAAGCACCATTAAACGACTAAGTCTTAATGCCCCAGTCACATAGGAGCCCCGACTGAACACGATTCATCATGACTCTTTGTTTGGAGGCAGTTTACTACGAGCTGAACAAAGAGTCGTGTTAAATCGTGTTGCTTCCAGGGTTCTATTTGGCTGGGCCTTAGGTTGCCCTTAAAGGATGACAATGATGTTAACGCTTTCAGACTCTGTGGAAGGGCAACTTATTTCTAAAGATAAGGAACAGGAAATTAAAAATCTAGTTTTGGAGACAAGCGGGAGGGAAGTTGCAGAAAAGGGGCAGGAGTCTGAAAGTATTTTGACTTTTGTGACATTTATTGAGCATAGTTGGAAGTTGCTAGAAGCCTATAGTTGATCAGACAAGTGCCAATCAAAATAATTGTTTCATGCACATGAGAGCGCAGAGCACACCTGAATGAAAATGTGTGTTTCAATTTGCAACTGATTTGCACTTGATATGCAACTTTCTACCAACACCCATTACATGCAATAATTTTCATATTGTAAATGGAGATACCATCAAAACATTTAATAAAACTGACTACATTCCTCATCAGATATCATCACATAAATCGAGGGCCCCATAATATAAAGGGTCGCGGTCGCTAATTAAAAAGAGTACTTCCGATTGGTTACTGGCCAGTCTATGAAGTGAAATGCACATTGCTTTGATTGATTGACTGTATTTCCGAATTAAAACATATTCAATTTAAACATACGACTGATTCCCCACATTCAGCTTGCCTATCAAGACATACATGTATGCAATGAATATCTTAACTGGTCATTTACATGAGCAATTAATCCCAAACTTGTATGTTATGGACCAAATTCTTTCGAGATACAGGCTTTGAAGAAGAATTTCAATAGCACTCAAATACTTACTGATATCCAAGACATGAAAGTAATTAATTGTTTGGTAATGGAATACAGATCAATTGCCAACAACTTACTACAGGTTTCTGTCATTCTATGGGAAATGGTTATTACTAATAAGTCTTTCAAATACTAACACAAAAGAGTAATATACGTCATTAAAATAAACTTGCTGGTAATAATTAGACACAATGAAATATATCACAAGTCTATTTATAATGAATGCATGGACTATTATTCACTATAATGGATTATGAGTAGGACAAATGACTAAATTATCCTGCGTGAAGGATTGATTTCCATATGCTGCAGTCCGAGTTAAAATAGTTTCTGTTAAACTGGTTTCGATAAAATCAGTTAAACGCTGCAGATGTAAACGGGCTCCAATTTTTTTCCCTTCACAGTGAGCAGAAGGGACAAAGGCTTTTGGACAAAGTGAACAACTTCATTCAAGTATCCACAATAGTTAGATCCATACAAAAGAAAATATTCTCCCTCTTATTCTGTCGAATATGTCAAACAGGCGCCACACAATGAATAAGGAGGGTACTTTCTTTTGTGTGTATCTTGCCATCGTGAATGCCTGAATGAGGTTGTTTACTTTGTCCAAATTCCTTGATACCGTCTGCTCTCAGTGCTAGGGTGGCCTCTATAGACAGGTTTGACTGCAGCTTGATTCTAGTATTCACAATAGGTTGACTGGGGCGTTGTTGCGTGTGCCAGTAATAAAGCTATTTGGGACAGTCATAAATTGACCTATATTGGTTGTGGGTTCGATCCTGGCCAGTCGCCTGCTTCTTTCTTCTTATCCTGGTGTAAATATTCAAATTCGAACGATATACATTGTAAAATCAAATTTTTCTCTCTCTTGATAATGAAAAAACAAAACAAAACAAGAATTAACCCTTACATGTTCCCGGCTCTTCAAGTATAAGTTCTCCCGTCTCTGGCACTAAATGGCAGCCACAGCGATCTGTTTTAACGACAGACGTCTTGCTGCCGTCGTCATGTACTCTCTTCACTCCAAACCCAATATCGTGATCCTTGGTCCTAAATTCATACCTGTTAATGGACAGAGGGTGTAGAATGCATTGGATTACAGGGGCAATCATATGCATTGGTCAAACTTTTTGTACATCTAACACAAATTTTCTCTGACCTAATTATCCAAGGGCATTATACAACTTATCTAGAAATCTTATATGACCTCTGAAAAGTTATTTCAGAAGATTCCCACATGCAGGGGGTCAAACGTACACAATCACAATAAGAAAGTGATTAAAGTCATTATTCAACAATGCCAAATCATCGCAAATCTAGTTTTAATGGATGGAAGTAAAAATAGATCACTACTCAGAAGGCACATGACTTTGGGTGGCAGAGCAACCATGCTGTTTTTGCCTAAGCTGTATTCTATCGGGGAGGATGCAAGAAGAACCCATAGTGAGTTTTGCTCTATATAACTTTTGTACATCAGAGTTTCTGCGACTTAATCTCATTTTATGTCATTCAAGGGCATTAGACACGTCATCTAGAAATCAAATATGAACATCGAAAAATTATTCCACAAAATAAAGGGGGACAGACGTGTACAAACATTGGAACTACCAATAAAAAGAGTGGTATATATTTTCTTAAAAGGCATTTTTTCAACAATGTCAAATTACCACAAATCCAGTTTAAATGTATGCAACCCTTTTGATATCTTTCAAACTAAGAAGATCTGAATGTATCACAGAATAACGAGCAAATAAAATAAAAAATAGATCACTGCACAGAAGGCACATGGCTTTGGCCAAGCAGAGCAACCATGGTGTTTTCGCCGAAGCTGGCAAGCAGAGGTTCTATCCGAACATGGTGCGTTGCAGAAGTTCAATCATCGACCTGCAAATCACTATTGAATTAGTGCAACTATCAGTTTCCCCTTAGTGCAACTATAATCTGGGGTGTGCATCTTACAAACTTTGTCCTGCACATCCCTCAATTTCAAAATCCTTGGTCGTTTAAATCAAATCTTGATTTGTAAAGGATTATTACCTGTAAATACTTTGTATGCGGTTTTCCTTTGTAATTTTGTTAAATTTATGTTTACTCAAAATTGTTTCTATTTATCTTTTGTTATATCGCTTGTTATCGAAATGGAAATAAATAAATCAATCAATCAATCAATTATCAGTGTTAAATCACTTAAACGTAAAGTGATTCCTGTTTTGGCCAAACGTTTAGAATATTGAGCATTTTACCCGCTGAATGTGGTAAATTTCATTTTGATTCTGGACAATTTTAGTCAATGCCGTTAAAGCTCAGACAAGTAAAGTTGTGGAGAAAGTAAAAAAGTTTTGCCCACAAATTTTGTTTTTAAATCTAAATAAATTGAAATTTAGTATCATAAATATTTTGCACAAAGGATTGTGTGAAAAATAAATGATATTTGGTAAAGCTACAACCTAAAATGTGCAAAAAAGTATAAAGGACATCTTTTATGCACAGAATTAGATGAGAATTTCAGAATCTAATTTTCTGTATACCTCTTTATCATTCTTTTGTCAAATCTCGTAAATAACTTTGCATATGCCCGATAACAAACAAAATATCATTATTACCGAGAAAGGGGGCTTAATATGATTTAACTTTCAAATTCAAATTTTAAAGGAGCAACTGTTGATAAAAAGATACGCTATTGTCTCGAAGTGTGTGTAAGATATATATGTCATTTTAAACATCAGGTAAAATTGACATTTCTTAATTGTTACCAAAACTGTATTTGGGCTTTAAGATCAAACTTACCTAAGAACAGCATTGCACTGTGATGTCTTGTAAGTGAGTTGTAGTGTCGACCCTCTTGCGATCTCTTTCGCCGTCATCTGCGATGTCTCTACAGAGAGGTCACGACCTGTCATGTAATATTCTTTGGGAACTTTACCAGCTAGACAAACCTGAGGCGAAATGGTGAAAATGGAAAAGATTCAGTTTTAAATCGTTTCTGGGACCCCGTTCAGATACATAGTGTTAAACCACCTAATGGAAACCAGTTTAACAAAAACTTGTTTGGCGGTAAGTTTTAACGGGACAAGCGGTCCTAAAACTGGACTTCTAAAATGGTTTGAGAATCAACATCGCGAGGTAGATTTTTGTGACAAGGAAACGGTTCAGCCGGTAGTTTAAAGACTCGTAAATCATCCTTAAGTTGTATATTTCATTCTGAATATATCAAACATTTGGCTGTTTCCGCTGTGCTGTGCCCGCAGTTTGCAGAGACAATACGGTAACAACTGGCCTTCTGAACCGGCCTTTGAATCTAGCTTTTTAATAGAGGAAACCAGATTTGAATGGGGTTTAGGAAATACTACAGACGGAAAAAAGAAACTACTTAAGACACATAAATTCATCTTTACAAGAATCTTGTATTACAGTGCTCTGTAAACACAGTTATTACAAACTAAAATTTTTGCTGGGGTTTTATTTTTCCTAATTTTGTGAACTTGAAATATTCTTCCATTATTATGTTCACAGACTTGTGTATCATTCTAAACGGTTTGATCAATTACAATTGTGTTTTAATTTCTTGTTGCAATCTATAGATCAGCCCATACAAAACGAACGATGTAAGGAGTATGATGGACTTACCGTACGCGGGCACATTGGGTCTCCATCCTCGACGCGATTTCCTCCCCAATACTTCGGAAGAATATCAGCATCCACAATGCTCAGCAATTCATTCTTAAAATCATCTATAACAGGAAGCAAGAAAACTTCAATTACAATCAAGAAAAGGTACAATTATTAACATAACAAAGATTTGGCGAACTTTTTCTGTGTGTGTGTATATGGATGGACACGTATAGATGAAGAAAAGATGAATATCTCTACATTTTTATCCACAGCACTCAGGCTGTACACTACAAGAGCTTATGAACAAGGAAATATAATAAAAGGATGAACAAAATAATCTAATACATATATAAATGAAAAAAATAGAAATAAAAATGAATAAATATATTTTGCAAGCAACTTTTCAGTCACTTTCTCTCCCTATGTCATTCTCAGCATGTTCTTTGATTACAACTACTTAAACATTATGCCCACCTCATACATTACGACCGGCTTACGATCCGATTTTCAAAGAAAGTCTTATTGTATTTTATAGAAGTTTTTTTTAACACAAAGAAAGTATTTGATTGACATTCTGAATCCTCAGTTTAATAGTAAAATGAAGAATATTGCATTATCCAAGCTTTTGGTACCGAGTCATAAGGAAGTCAGAACAGTCTTCAGATTGTCTACAATTTGAAACTGGTTTTTACCTTGTATTCGGTTTAAAGCAGATTAATGCATTGAAATAATATGTTTACAATTCATATAAGTTTTCAGAAGAAGAATCAGGTAGATCTTAGTTGGGAAAATGCCCATGTAAAATGCTACCATGATTGATTTCCTACACTGTAAGGTGTGCAGATGGCCTTAATCAGACCAATCAGACCTACCTTTAAAAACGACAATTTTTCTCCTTGTGTGCTCACTCAGGAATGGTTTCACGATTGAGTATGCCAGTGGGAATATCCTGGGAGCTCTTACGACGAAAACCTTATAAAGAAGTTCCGGGTAGTGCTGTTCACATATCTGCACAATCTGCAATATAGAAAAAAACGTAGTGGTAATATTCTACTGATACAATGACAAGATCTATCCAAGAGATCTATCCATTCATCAAGAACATAGCATCCCCAACTTGGATAGATTTTGCTGCTACATCCCTGTAATGTTCATAGCAAGCTAAACGGAAACATCCTTGAGACTCTAAGTACATAACGCAACTTTATGATATAGCTCTGGGTATTGCTGTTCACATATCTCCACAATCTGCAATACAAACAATACCCATAGTAGTATCTACTCCACTGGCATAGTGGCAAAATCTATCCAAATAGGGGTGCGTTGTTCGTGATTAATGGTCGACCATTCACGAAGAACATTGCATCTAAAACTTGGATGGATTTTGCTGCTACGGCATTGTGATATTCATAGTAAACTAAACAGAAACGTCCTTAAGACTTTAAGTATTGGAGCTTTATGATGGAGTACGCGAGAGGGAATATTCTTGGGGCTCTTACTACGAAAACTTTATAAAGCAGTTCTTGGTAGTGCTGTTCACATATCTGCACAATCTGCAAAAATAAACAAAACCAATATGAAATTATTCCACTGGCGCAGTGACGAAATCTATCCAACTAAGGGTGCGTTGTTCTTGATCAATTGTCGGACATTCATCAAGGATATAGCTTCCCTCACTTGGATAGATTTTGGTGCTACATCACTGTAACAGCTAAACGAAAACGTCCATGGGAGCTCTTACGACAAAAACTTTATAAAGAGGTAGTGCTAGGTAGTGCTGTTTACATATCTGCTCAATCTGCAAAATAGACAAAATACGGCAAAATCTATTCAAGTGGGGATTACTTAGTTCTCGATTAATTGATTGAATTGAATTGAACAAGATTTACTTGATAACATCCAATCAAAATTTTAGCAACGAGTTGAATCTAAAATATGAGAATAATAAAGAACTTCAATACATAGGCGACAATATATTAAATACATTAGCAGAATACTGAAAGAATTATGGAATGGAATAGCAGGAAAGTGCAGATGTATAGAGGAAAGAGTGAGAATGAGAAAAGAGTGAGGTTAGAACAAATCAAGAATACTTTAAACAACACAGAATAAATAAAATTAAACAAATAAAACAATGGTCGACCATTCATCAAGAACATACATAACCATTTGTGAACTTGTCTTGAATTGTGCGCAAACTAGTCATGAACAATACGGGAGGGAGTCTTCTTGTTCATGCCCTAAAATGGCACGACTTGTCACAAAAAGTTGTGGCCAAATGTCAGTCTGGCTTTACATTGACACTTGATATGGAGGACATGAGGGCTATTTGTGCCAGTTCATGACAGTCTTGGTATGACTTGCTTACTCTAACAATCACTTACACTTGTGAATAACTGCACCCCAGGTTTCCACAGATGATGATGACCAAGATTTTCCAAGTCCACGATGTAGTAGATACCATCTATTTGTTTCTTCAGCTGCAAGAAATGGAGTAATAATAATAATGATGATATTTATTATATGGCGTTTTTCCCCAACCTCAAGATATCAATATCAAGGGTATCGTGAGATATCGTTTGAAATTGGCCATTGTCGATGGCAAGAATTAAGGAAGTAATAACAACAACAATAATAATGATAATATGAATATTCAGTTCTTATATTACGCATAAACGCATAGCCATGGCATGTCATAAAACAGACCACGGATCAAGACATTGGTCAAATGGCTCTTAGTTTGAACTCATTTCCATTTGATTACATGAAATGAATTCTTGTGTCACTGTTTATGAGCCATATGAGAAAAGTCATGAAATAAAATCATTCATCTTTATACTAAGGGCACATTTGTGTCCCATATTTTCTGTTTGTGATATATGACATCTCTCTCTAACACCTTAGGTGTTTAATATATAACTCAGAATTTCATCTTGTCTGTTTGTGAATTCACATGCTTCTGTAAAACCTTAGGTGTTTAATATACACCTCATAATCTAACTTTGTCTGTTTGTGAAATAACATGCCTCTGTAATGCCTTAGGTGTTTAATATACACCTCAGAATCTCACCTTATCTGTTTTTGAAATCATTTGTCTCTGTAACACCTTCAGTGTTTTATATACACCTTAGTATCTCACCTTCTCTGTCTGTGAGATGACATCCCTCTGTAAACCCTCAAGGTGTTTAATATACACCTTAGTGACATCAGACACCTTGGCAGAATGTAGGACGCCTGAAAGAGAGTCAAGATTGCACTTTGAAACTAAATATTACCTACATGTATATAGATACTGATTTTTGATCAATTTTTTTCTTCACCAAAATAGTTACTTGATTTGCTAAAAGATTGTGCGTTTTTCCTAAATGCAAATTTATCTTAAACAAAGTTTTAAGCAATACATAATTTTTCTTCATAAAGACCATTTTAATTGTAAATCATAACTGCACAAAATCCTTACAGTTTATTTAGCATCCTTCATGAATGGAATGGCAAAGTATACTTTTCCAGGAAATACAAGCCAAGCTATACACAAGACATTTCACAAGTAATATAATGGGTGACTTCAAGTACGGTGTTGAACGCTGGTGTTGGTGTTGCAGCAAAACCAACACCAGCCTCAACACCAAACTTGAAGTCTGTCGGTGTTTGGGGTAGACCTCGAAAGATTCTGACGTATTTCCGGTTGTTTCTGTATCACTTCTGTAAACTGACCAACGGTGTTGGAGCTCTGTTTACGGACTGTTTTGCTCTCTCAACACCAACACCAACACCGAACTTGAAGTCATCCAATGTCTTGGAAAGAAAATCAAATATTTACAACTTCCTGTGAATTAATTTGTGCTATTCTTAGCAAACAGTATCCTGTGTAAAACAAATTCACTTCGAAGCAGCTCGCATTGGGGTTAGTACCAAACTATATTTCGATAAACATTAAAAATGTGAATTGTACAGCATGTTTATCTGGACACTGATTTTTTTATTATACATATTTCAAGACCAAACATTATTTTTCATGACCTGATTCGTTTATTAAATTTGAATTTGACTGGTATATCATATCTAGCGCCCCCTTGCAGTAATAACATTATTCTCTTTTTTTTTTTATTATCGGGCAAATGCTGGATTATTTCTAGGATTTGGCAAAAGAACAATAAAATGTGTACACAAAAAGTTCAATTCTGAAATTTTCATCCATTTTGGTGCATGTATGGGTACTCTTTACTCAAGAATCAAAGAAAATCCTACTTAAAACTCCTGTAACACATGACTGTAGATTTTTGACAGGTTTTGGGAAATAGCTTTACCAAAACCCATTTATATTTCAATCAATATATTTATGATGCTATATTCCATTTAATTTAGATTTGAGGACATATTTCAGCGGCAAGAAATAATTTTACTTTTCAGAATTGATTAGCAGGTTTGTTTTAATTGAGTAAACATTTTCAACACTTTCATGTATATTTATATGTGAAAAAGTTGCTAAACAAAACATCTTTTGTATAGCATTCCTGCAAAAGTGCCAAGCAAATTGCGATGCGATACCAGGAAAATTATTCCCCGAGCATGAAATATTATTCACTTTTACAAACATTTTACTTGAGCTTTAAAAAATGATTGTCCAGAAACCAAAGAAATTAACTAACCTTTGTAGTCTATATTTCCAGTCGGATCAAGAAAGATTGGTCGGCCATCTTTGGCATATCCTAATTTTCCACCAGATTTATATTTTTGTAAAACCT